>JAODXP020008840.1:0-102500 GCA_027497455.2 Sardinella longiceps
CCTGGCAGTGAGCATCTGTCAGTCGAGGCAGTCACAGAGTGGCGTTGGCACATAGCAGAGAGCATTTCAGCAGAAACCAACTTGTTTTCCCCATTCAAGATCCGCTGCCTCATCTCCTCAATCCTAGCTTTCTCTTGCTTGAACTCCTCATCCTCTTCAGATGGACTCTGAGGTCTTCTTGACAACCCGTCAGCATCTTGATTGCTAATTCCAGCTCTATATTTGATGTTGAAGCGATATGTTGACAAGGCGGCTAACCAGCGATGACCTGCTGCGTCAAGCTTAGCTGTGGTCAGCACATAAGTTAGGGGATTGTTATCGGTTAAAACTTGAAATTCAGTGCCATAAAGGTAATCATGGAATTTCTCGCAGATGGCCCATTTCAAAGCAAGATACTCTTGTTTGTGGACAGGGTAGTTCTGCTCGCTCTTGGACAGTCCTCTGCTGGCATATGCGATGACTCGTAGTTTCCCATCTTGTTCTTGGTAGAGGGCGGCGCCGAGACCATCACGGCTGGCATCCGTGTGAAGGACATATGGTAGGTTGGGGTTCGCAAATGCCAGGACGGGGGCTGAGGTCAATTTGTCTACAAGAGTTCGAAATGCAAGCTCACACTCTTCAGTCCAGTCAGCTCCCAAGGGCAAGGTGGGATTGATGGGTGGTTTGTTTTTTTCTCTTTTATAAATCTTTCCTCTTTTCCTTGGTGGGACATATCCTGCTGTAAGACTGTTCAGTGGCTTAGCTATTTTAGAATATCCTTCCACAAATCGTCTGTAGTATCCAGCAAATCCTAAGAAGCATTTGAGCTCTTTTCTGTTGGAGGGACGGGGCCATTCCTTCAGTGCAGAGACTTTGCTGGGATCAGTGTGGACGCCTTCGGCATCAACGACATGACCAAGGTATTTGACGGAGGTCTTGAAAAAGTGGCACTTGTCTGGGGACAGTTTCAGACCATAGTTTTTGAGCCGATTTAAGACCTTCATCAATCTCGTCTCATGCTCTTCCAAAGTCTCTGAGAAGACAATGATATCATCTAAAAAGACTAATACTTCATTCAGGTGCAAATCCCCAACACATTTCTCCATGAGCCTCTGGAAGGTGCTTGGTGCATTGGTCACACCTTGAGGCATGCGGTTAAACTCCCAGAAACCCAGAGGGCAGACGAAAGCGGTCTTGTGCTTGTCCTCCTCTGCAACCTCAACTTGGTAATAGCCCGACTTCAGATCCATGACAGAGAACCATTTTGCGCCACTGAGAGCAGAGAAGGTGTCTTCGATGTTGGGAAGGGCATAAGCATCTTTCACTGTTCGCATGTTCAATTTTCGGTAATCCACACAGAGCCTGATCTTCCCGTTTTTCTTCTTGACAACAACAATGGGTGAAGCAAATGGACTCTCAGATTCTCTAATGATTCCAGCATCTAGCAGCTCATGGAGATGTTGCTTGACGGCTTCTCTGTCAGAGGGATGAATGGGCCTAGGTCTCTCTCTAAAGGGCGTGTTGTCCTGGAGGCGGATGTGGTGCTTGACCGAAGATGTATGGCCATAGGACAGGTCATCAACAGCAAATATCTCTGGCATGTTGTTCAGTTTCTCTGTGATTCTTTTCTTCCACTCTTCTGGAATGGGGGAATCTTCCAGGTTGAAACTCAGTCCATTGTCCTGAGAATGGGGAATGCTACGTTGTTCAGGTGGTATCACATACTGCGCTACCATCATCTGGGCTATCACTTGCCTTGGATGTAGCATGACTGTTCGATCGGTCACATTCCTCAAGACAATGGGGATCTTGCTTGATGAGCTGTGTGTTATCTCTCGAAGGGAGCTTTCAACAAACACGCCTCCTGGCAATGAAGATGTTTCCGGGGACTCGACCACAAAGAGTGAGCGTGGAGAGTTCTTCCTCATTCTGACATCACCCAAGACAGACACTGTCTCTCCCGCTGGTATGGCAATGGAATTTCGTCCATGTAGCTTAACATGACAGGCTGAATTTTCTTCCCGATGACTTTGGGCAACATGCTGGAACAGTAGGACACATTCACTATTGAGGTCAGGTCTCTGCAAGAACTCTGGCCCATGCTTCTCCATGCCATCTTTGTAGAGTCTGTCTAGGACGTTCGTGCCGACCAACAGGGGAATCTGGGTGTTGAAGTGACAGTCTGGCACAATCAGGACTAAAGCAGCAATCTCTTCAGCGACACCAGTGATGTTGCTAGGGAAGGAGATGAGGGCTTGGATGTAACCCTTGTAGGGGACATGTTGGCCACCTGCACCTTCTATCTGGAACAAGGCTTGAATGGGCTGGATGGGGAGGAAGGAGAGGTTGTCCAGGTAGAATGTCTCAGAAACCGTTGTGACTTGAGATCCAGTATCGAGGATGGACTCACACTCTACTCCTTCTATAAATACAGAGGCAGTGCAGCGTGGACCAACAAGCCCATGAGGGAGAAATCTGTCACTCTGTTGGTCTTTCCACTGCGTTCTCTTTACAATGGCATTGAGGGGTTGGGGACTCATATTTTGTCTTTTAGCTCCTGAACGTCCCGAAACAGGAGCTGTTATGAGTTTAAAGGCAGGGAAGAAACAGTGCATTGTGTTCCCTGAGCTTCGCGCCTTCTTTTCAGCTCTGAATTCTTTTGATGGACCAAAACAGGGTTGGGGGCATTCACACAGCGAGCAGCAATATGGCCATCCTCACCACACTTGAAGCAGAACCAGGGCTTAGGGAAGCGAGGAGTGTCTTGACGAGGCCTGGTGGCATTTGTGACCATGCAGCTGGCTTCAACTTGACTTGTGCTTGACCTTGAGCTCATGTTGTTAGTGGACAGAGTGGCGACCTGTTTACGCAGCTCAGATATCTCGCTAAGCAACCTCTGTGTATCATCTTGCTTCTTTTCAACAGGTTCTTCAGTGTTGTTGTAGCAAGTGGGTAAGCCATATACTGTGTGGGCATGTGCAATCGCTTTAGAGCTTCCCATGTGCTTTTTCATCCTGTCCATTTTAGCTGAACAGCGGTCTTCTTCAGTTCTAAGCAAGAGCAACAATTCAGGGAAAGGTGGAGGAGTGTTCTTTTTTTGCTCAAGCTGTAAACTGATAAGCAAGGAGTGGTCCCAGCACCCTCTGCAAAACTGCCGGAGTAAGTGTTTATCGGAATCTTCAAGGTGGACTCCCCCTCTAGAAATGACCTTGGTCAGGAGGGTCTGAAGTCTAAACAAGAAATCTGATGGCTTTTCTCCCGCATTCTGGTTTGAGTTTAAGAACTTTGCGTACAGCTCCTCTCCATCCTCTACAACACCAAAAGCTGACTCGAGGTGACTCACGTATGCAGAAGGGGTTGATATAGTCCCAAGTGGCTTTACCATATCAGCGGCTAAACCAACCAGACTCTCTAAAATCTTTCTCACCTTCTGTGAATCAGTAACATGAGTGTCAGTAAGGAGCAGCTCTACTTGAGTCTTCCAAGCTTCATAGTCCACCTCACCGTTCGGCTTTGGAACTCTTCCAGAGAAGGTACGGATTTTGCTCTGGCTGGTGTAGACTGGTGCAGAATCATTCTTGATGACATGCTCTACAACTACCCTCTGCACACTTGGGGGATTTATGACATCATCACGAAGGGTTAGTGGGCTGTAAGTAGTAGCGTGAGCATTCGAAGGGGGAGCATCAGACATGGAGGAGCGGCTGTTGCATTGCGTGTCTGTGTTAACGATGGCTTTGACTTCCATGCTGGTCTCAGTGTGTGACATGGAGCGACGTCTTGGGGTGGAGATGCTGTCTCTTCGCTGTGATGTTTCTGATCGAATACGTTCAAGCTCTCTTTCCAGGATGCTGGCATATCCTGACGTGGCACTGCCACCTATGGCACTCAACTCTTCAAGGTATTGTAGTGCTAGCTCTTTGCCCACATCTTCTTGGCATATGTCTCTAACTGTTCTAGCATTCCATAATATGCCTGGGTCATTAGGACTAGGTATATCACCAAGGGTGATTGGGCAAATCTTAGTTATTGAGTCCTCTGACTCATAGACTATTAATGTCCTACCAGTGGGTTGGTTGGGCTCATCAGGAACTCTAATACATTTTTTAATCTTGCCATTTTGTTCAAAGAAGTCTATTATTAATTCATCTGTGCATATTGAATTGACACCAGCCACTAGTAAGCAGCATTGTCCATGTACTCCATAACGATCACAGAGATCCATGTTTAGCTATGGTGAGCACTATTTTCAAGTAAGCTAGTTAACCTTTTCTTTTCCTTTTTTTTTTTAAAGTGAGGTGTGGTCAAAGGGGTGTGGTATGTGGTCTTAACACTAGTTAACCAATCTCCTGGCTGGCTCGCCAACTTTCTGTAACCCGCACGACAAGGGGAAGCCTGTGCGTGTGCGGGGAACAGTCTAAATCTAAATGCTACTAGGTTCTAGAGACTGGTTTAGGTTAAGATTAGACCACAAGAGTTACTCACCCCAATCAACACACACACTCACTGAGATAAGGTGAAAAATACAATGAATATTTATTAAGAAAATAAGTTAAGAAGAATGGAATAATTTAATCTGTGCAAATCACAATCATGTAAACAGTATTTAAGGTGCAATTGGTAAAGGTATTAATAAGAGGAATAAATAGGATGTCAATAAGATCTAAGTTGGATTTATAAAGATGTAGATATGAAAGAGTAGAAGGTATTAGGTTTTAAGAGTGATTAGTAAGGGTGTAGATATGAAGAATCAATAAGCTAAGTAAATTAGGCTCTTTTAAATATTTAAATTGCAGGCTATTTAAAATCTATTTAACTATTTATTTCTAAAATACACGTGTTGTGTAATGTATTACCCAGGTGTGTAATTACTAGAACAACACTCAAAATGTTAATGTGGCTACAATAACTAGTGCCGGCACTGAAGTTCTAAGAACAAATAAAAGAAATAAAATGAAATAAATTAAATATTAAATAAAACCTCTTTGAGATCTCAAAATAAAAGATAACTAAATAAAAACAAATCCAAATGAAAATGAGTGCACTCAAAAAGGAAATCAAAAAAAAAGAAAAGAAAGGTGAGGGAATTAAGGTGTGCTACTCAGTCCATTTCAAATCCAATCCAAATTGTATATACAGTTCAATCCTACCAGAGTCCAGGGGGGCAAGGGATAGTGGCAGGTAGCGTGAGTTCAGCCACGGAGATGGAAGGGGGGCATGCAAGGGGGGATGATGATGATAATGGTAGGACAGGAAAGATGGGGGATCACAGGGGGGTCTTCACAAGCAGACAATGACGAAGATCCAGGGAGGGTTCCAGGTTCACAAAAAACCAGTCTGCACAGAATTGTACAGATTACTTATAAATTCTACAAACCTATCTTTACAGCTACAATATACAGTTGCATAACGTCACAGCACGTTTAATATATATACGGGTAGACTCTCATCTCTCTCAAGTAAACTCTCATCCTTAACATAAACCCTTTATATGTAGCTCCTATGAGCTGTTTGAAACAACAGCATAGCGCTGTTGACGACACAGTTAAAATGGCACAACTTAAATAAGAAACAGTTAAATTCATTGTTTCTCTCCATTCATTCAGTTACGTCTGGAGAGCGCTACGTTTCCAGAGTCAGCCTGGTTGCTAGGGAACCAACTAGCTTAGAAGCTAGCTGTCCAAAACGTAACTTTCCTTGACTCAGATTAATAAAGTCTGCAATTATATTTATAGCGTTAAAATAATCATGAGCCTACTAAATCATAAGGTCAAGGTCTCCTTATCTTATCCTGACTGGTTTTAAGAGCATGTCTATTTTGTTACACATATCTGGGTCTAATAAAGACGATAAGGACATTTTTAATGAACGTTAGCTTAGCTTAACATAACATTAGCAGCTGCAACGACACAAAACATTAGCTTACCAGGATATCTGCTAGCAAAAAATCAAGATCTCCGATAAAGGTGGATCTTGATTGAAGATAGCAATCTGTATTAAAAATAATCATGTTTTAATCTACTTGAACTAATTGGCTAATATTAAGAAAGTATCAAGAAATATTGTTAGGGATCAGTGACTCACCTAGACGGAAGGATAATAAGGAATAAAGTTGATTTGATTGAAGAGGAAAGTTGATCAGAAGTATAGATGAAATTCAGAAGGTATTAATATTGTTATTTACAGATTAGATATCAGATTTAGTCATTCAGAAGTAGGAAAAGGTTCTTGTATCAGTTCAATGATCAAGTCTGGTTCATTAATGGCAGTTGCCTATTCCTTATTTCAAAACAAGTTCTAGCGCACGCTCTAGGGACCATATGAGAACTCTCAGCGCTGCAGCAAGAGTTAGGGAGCGTCTGAAAAGGGAGTGGGTTACACATGTGTTGCTCTCACACGCAGAAAACCAGCTAAGGAAATTGGGACTGGCAACGCTTAAGATAACTAACAATGCACTTTACCACAATGAGACGTTTTAATCTTTATTTTTTAAATCCATTTGAATAGGCCTTATGCTACAAATTAAAGAGTTTTTTTGGCTTTCAGTAATTACAGAGGCCCGGACCATGGCCTCCTCATCATGTTTCAAGGCAAGGCTGCCTCAGGTCGGAATGGCGGTATGTTGAAAAGTAGCAAACATGCCGCCACTCCAACTAAGAAAAAAAAAATGTTGGAGTGCAGGGACGTTTGCTATAATTGGAAATACCGCCACTCAGACAATTAGACGTTAATGTCGGAGTGGCGGTATGTCGGAATGGCGGCATGTAACCCCCTGCCAGTGTCAAGGACATCTACAGAGGCCATATCACTTGCTATTACCAAGCTAACCTTGCCATTGAATTCTGGAGTGCAACTGAGCCAGTTTGTATGGGTTGAGTGTGAAGAAAATGGTTGTATGCCTTTTGAATGTTAGGGTCAGTGTTGGGGATAACGCGTTACAAAGTAACGTTACTGTTGTCAGGAACTTAATAACGTAACGCATTACAGTTCAAATTTCACTAACGTCATTACAGTTACTAGACTAACGTTCGTTACAGCGTTACCCATGATTTTTATTAGTGGCGCATGCGTGCCTAACTGGTTGCTGTGGTGGAAATCGATTGATTCAGTGAGAGGGAGATGGAAGAGAGAGAAGTCATGAAGAACACTGGCATCTTCGCCAACTGGAAATATTCGCATTATTTTCAGGTAGTTGCCTGCAAAGGCAAAAACATGTCGGTTAAGTGCTCGCTATGTCCTGGCGATAAACAGCTTTCCACTTCTACACAGACAGCACTTGGCCAGACAGCATAGTCGTACAAAACTGGTGGCTAAAAATCCCCATATAGCCACCGTCCCGGTGATGATGAGACTGCCCCAGCACCCAAACAAGCGAAATTTACATCAGGAGAGGGAGGATTACGACAGGTAACATCGCAGGCAGAAATAAATAATCTAGTTGCAGCCTATGTTATGGAGGACATGGTTCCGCTATCAACAATAGAATCCCCCCGTTTTAGGAGAATATTAAGCAGAATACCAACAACGCGAGCTCCCATATCAGACAGGAAAACATTTTCGAGCTACTTGAGCAAATGTTATGCTGTAATGGAATCGGATCTCAAAAAGACATTTGAGACCACAGAATTCGTTTCTACAACGGCAGATATATGGAGTGCTAACAACAAAAGTTATCTTGGAATGACTGCTCACTGGATTGATGAAAACTTTCAGCGCGAGAAGGCTGCCATTGCCTGTAAAAGGGTCAGAGGGAGACATAGGCTACATATGACGTTATAGCCAGCGAAATAGAGCAAGTTCATTGAAGTTATGGGCTAAAAGTAAAGTAACGAGTAAAGTAACAAGTTACTTTTTAAAATTAGTAACGAGTAAAGTAATCTCATTACAATTCAAAGCAGTAACTAAAGTAAAGTAATTAGTTACTTTTTAAAAGTAACTTCCCCAACACTGGTTAGGGTTAGCAGTTAGCAATTGGCAAGTTTAGCTGGGGCAATTGACATGGTTTCAATTATGATTAATGAGTCAAGTGCTGCGAAATTGAAAACTATCCCCCTGTCAAATGACACAGTTGGAAGATGAATTCTTGATATTTCCAATGACATTGAGGAACAAATCAATGAAAAACTTCAAGATAGTCGTTTTGCAATTCAAGTGGATGAAGCCACTGACAGCAGTAAAAACTGTTTGTTCATCTGTTATGTCTGCTTTGTAAATTCTGAGTAATTGTCATTAAATGAAGACTTGCTCTTTTGCAAATCTGTGCAAACAAGAGCCACGGCTGAGGAGCTATTCAAAATTATGGACAGCTACTTCACAGAACATGCTGAAATGGGAAAACTGTGGGATTTTGCTCTGATGGTGCACAGACCATGGCAGGGAAAAGGAAAGGACTACAAGCATTGATCAAGAGGGCCGCGCCAGACATACAGTATCATCCATCAGGAAGCGTTGGCTTCCAGACAGCTCAGCCCCGAACAGCCGTCTTGGATGTTGTCAATTTCATTAAAAACCGACCTCTATAACTGCTCTTTGAGAGGAGATGGGAGCTGATCACACAGCTGTGCTGTTTCACAGCAAAGCAAGGTGGCTCTCACAAGGAAAAGTTGTCACACGTCTTTGAGCTCAGAATGGAGATTCGGGTCTTTTTGGAAGAAGAGCGCATGTATGAGGCAGCGGCAAAATTTAGTGATCAACCTTTTCTGATGAAACTGGCTTATCTCAGCGATGTCTTTGCAAAGCTAAACGAATTAAATCTGCAGGGCAGAGACAAGCACCTACCTCACCTGGCGGACAAGATCACCGCAATCATCTGAAAGCTGGAGGCATGGGGAAGGCGCAACGACCTAGGAAATACCGACACCTTTGAGAATCTCACTGAAGTTGCTGAAGACATTGATTCTGGAACCACCCCAGTGATCCCATGCATACAACAGCTTATGATATAGTCTGGCGTGTCAGGCTAGTGATCCCATGCATACAACAGCTTATGATAGTCTGGCGTGTCATGCCTGTCACTGCATTTAGAGGATTGTTTCTAAAATACTTTCCCAAAAGTGCTGCTCAGTATGACTGGGTTGTGGAGCCATTCAAAGTAGCAGGTATAGTGTTTTTGGTAATATTCTTAAATATTTATTGTCATAGGAAACCTAGGATATAATATCATAGGAAAACACCTTAATTAATTTCACCCTTAAGGCCTGAATCCCACACAAACGGCGCGGGATGGTTTGTGTGTGAATCGGCCGTCAGTCACACAAGTTTAGACTGGAGACGTGTTCCACTGAAATATTTATTACAGACATGGACACACAATAAAGCAATGGACACAGAATTAAGAAAAACAGCACAGATATCAAATGTTAAGGGTAGGGAGCAGGGCGGATGATTACCGAGGAAGTAAGCAGAGTAATGCAACTTATCCCGACGCGTTAGCGGAGGGATGTGGCATTACTCTGAAGGGAGATATGCCACGATAATGACCGCCTCATCGAACGTTATCCCGCTTATTACACGTCTACCTACTGTAGATATTATTAACATCCGACCTTGTTTATCACTGCTTTAACGGTAAATTTAATGATTGAGATGGCTAATACCTTCCAAGGAAGAGGCATTTTGTTAACTGTTACAGATCAGCTGATTAGTTAAGGCCGCATTCTGTTTCACTTTTGCTTGACAGCGGTCTGTTATACTTAGCAATGGTCCGTTATAAATGATCAGACTGGTAGAACGTTGGAGAGTCACATTGAAGTGAATGGAGCATTCAAAAGCATTATAAAGAGACGTGTAATAAAAACCAATAACCACATAACAGGGTCAATATATGTAAATATATGAACAATGAACAAAGAAATAAACTTATGGTACAACATAATATTAGCCATTAAATTAATTAGTTTGCCATTAATTAGTTTTTAAACATGCAAATTACTAGCATACTAGCCATTTGTCAGTCAGTAAAATCACTTGCTAATACTATATTCTGCATGGCCTTATTCTATCCATCATAGATCATTAAAAAATAAATAGAAAAGATGGTCTGGTCATTGCAACAAAACCCAAAGCTACAATACTTTTCGTGTCCTAAATTACTATTACATTTACATGTTAATACTCAGCTAGTTAATGGTGAATGTGTTCGCTAATACAAAGTGTTAACCAATTTTTATTTTTCATTTTATTTTTTTATTTTCGGGAATTAGAATTTTTGTTTTTGCATTTCCTCCAAATGATGGTATGGATGTCTGACACATGGGTCCCTGTGAATTCTTTCTTGACAGTGTCTACAAACAAGGCAAAAAAGTTTAAATAAACTTAACCAAGTCCATAAATAGCCATATTGTTATATACTGTTTATGCACACTCTTGACCCCCTGCTTACAACATACTGAATTGGATTTATGTTTCCCAACCTGATGTTGAGTATTCTCCCTGAAACAAATTTGAATTTCTTTACTTTAGCAATAGCTCTGTGAGGAACTATCTTTTTTAGTTTTATGCACATCAGTGGCAGACATCTGTTTGTTTGACTGAGCAAATGGGGGGTATTTACTCTGTCCAATTTCTTTCAAGTCTCTCTCAATGAGAAATCCTTTGTCAAGCATTACACCATCACCCTTGTTCATGTAGCTATCAGCGATGAGTGTTTTCATCAACTCAAGAAAATTGCTATTCTGAACAATTTCCTTGTCAGACATTGATCCAGTAAAAATCGTTGATGTAATTTAAACATGATAGAACCACGTGGAACACATGCAATCAGTGATTTCAGAATGTTGGTTGACTTGTAGTTTGATGTAATCAACCAATGAGTTGAAAAGAGTGCCTGCACTTCATTCAGGTATCTGAAATCAAAATTTTGAAGCAACTTAATGAGAACTTGAAAAAGTTGGTGACATTGTGGCATTTTTTTATATATATATATATATATATATATATATATATATGTATATATATATGGGCAATTCCAGCGTTATGGACGTGACATTTTCGTGCATTATTGATGAACAAAAGGCCAGATAACCTCTGCAAACCTAGCAGTATTTCACAATTTTTTTTCATATTCTTCTGCAAACTCCATGGCTGAATACAGGCAAACAGAAAAAAATATTATCATGATTTGCATCATAAGAATATGAGCCTTTCAATTTGCGTTATGGACGTGACGAAAAACGGACAAACTTTTGAGAGAGCGTAGTTTTTGCTGTGAAGTGTGTGAAATTTCTAGAGAAATGTAAATATTACTACATTCATACCAAACAGGACACCTCAGTAAAGACAGAGAAAGACTTAATTTCAAATGTAAATGTAAAAAAGTTGGTTTTCATTGGTAGACATGGCGTTATGGATGTGACGTTATGGACGTGACGTCTGGAAAAACCCTCCAAAACGATACAAAACAATTGTGAACGGTGGATTTTAACCTGTAACAAGATAAATAGTAATATAACAATGAAAAATAACTGATAGTATTGCAGCTTTGTGTGTGTTATCACCCACTTATGCCCATTATAAGCCCCTCCATAGACTTACATTATAGCTGAATAGGGTAAAAATTTTAACAAACAGATATCCTTTCAAAACTTGCTCAGTTGAATATTTACATCGAGACAATACTTTTTTGTATTGGAAGTTTTCTGAAAGAATTTGTATGTCCATGTAGGTGAGACTTAAAGTTTTAAGGTGAGGTTTACTTTTTCGTGGAATTGCCCATATATATATATATATATATATATATATATATATATTATATATATATATATATAATGCACTATTTATTGGGTTTTGGTAACATGACAGATTACAAAATACAATGTAATGCATCAGAACCCCCCCCCCCCCACACACACCACACCCATCCCACCCAATCCCTGACCAACACAATGCTTCAGAAAACAAAGTACCTGATGTCAGTAGAAATAAAATACACTGCTTGCAGTGTGCAAGAAAATGAAAAGAGACATAAAACAAGAAAGTCAATAAACAGATAATTATAAGATAAAAAGTAAAATAAAATAAAATAGAACTTAAGAGTACAGTAATGACAGCATCTAATTGCTGAGTAACTCTTTCACCATTTCTATTGCATTCAACCAGTTGTTAACAGTTGTTTCCTTAGCATGGTTTATTCTTGCTGAGGACAGCTCTAGGTACAAAATGTCAAGCAGAGTGTATAGCCAATGTTTTACTGAAAGATCATGAGGTGGAAGCCATCTCTGGACCACCAATTTCTTGGCAGCAGTGATTCCTGCTAACCACAATTTACGCGTTTTCTCTGGCATTGGAAAGCTTGAGTCATCAAGCAAAAGGTGTAGTGCAGGATCCACTGGAAAGTCAATGTTTGTCAAGTTGGATATTATACCAATTATTTTAGTCCAGAAAGAGAAAACGTCTGGGCAGACCCACATAGAATGCATAAATGTTCCAAGATTACCAAATGGACAGAAGGTACAAAAGGGATGGGGGGCCAACCCCATCAAATGTCGCTTGTGAGGAGTCAGATATGTACAATAACATATATTCAAGTGGATAAACTGATGATTGGGATTCTTTGATGAACTTGTAACATTGTCCCATATCGCTTCCCAATCTAGGTCCTCCTGTGGGTTTCCAATGTCTCTTTTCCAGTCTTTATCAAGATTGTCTGAATATTTTGAATGTGTACACAAAAAAGAGTAAAGAAATGAAACAATCCTTCTAGGGACTTTTTGAATTGTGTCCACAATTGGGTGAGTTTTGAGGTTTGGCCCCACTGAATATTATGGCACTTAAGAGCTGACCGCAATTTAAGATAATGAAAGAGAGAGTGTTTAGGAACATCAAATTGTACAATAAGGTCACAGAAGCTCAACAATGAATCCACACCATTCATATCATTCAAATTATAAATGTCCTTATGCACCCATGGACCTGGAGTGAATGGTTTATTTCCAGACAGTAAACCATGATTAAACCACAAGGGAGAGTTTTTGTGCCACTTCATGCCCACATCTAGGTATTTTTCCACTGCTCTAAATGCTGTCAACAAATAGGATATAATAGGGCCACACCTTAATGAAGCTTGTCTAGATGTAGCACCTGAAAATAAGTAATCCTGCAGTCTTACTGGCGCCACAAGACCCCTTTCAATCTCAATCCAGGAGGTCTGTGCCTCATGGTTCAGCCAATGTCTTATGTGTTGTAGTGTGAAAGACCAATGGTATAGCCTGAAATTAGGGAGAGCCCAACCACCTTGTGATTTGGGTAGTTGTAACGCTGACCATTTTATACGTGGACGCCTCTTATTCCAAATAAAGGATTTATCCAGCTTTTTCCAATAATCAACAGGGGGAGACAGAGGTAACATCGAGCTAATAAAATTGATGCGGGGAAGAATGTTCATCTTGACTACTGAAATTCGGGCCGGTACAGATGATGGGAGGGGCATCCATCTATTAATATCATTTTCTATTTTCTTTAATATATCACTATAATTAATTTTAGCAATAGCAGACACAGATGATGCTATCTGAACACCTAGATAGGTCACATGGTTAGCCACTACAATGTCTTTAGGGAGAGTTAGCTCACTTTCATCCACATTGAGGAGCATTAAAGCAGACTTCTTTAAGTTGGTTTTGAATCCTGATAGTTTACCAAAGTTGCTCAAAATATGCATGACCTCTTGTAAGGAGGACTGAATATCAGAAAGGTAAATCAGGGCATCATCGGCATACAAGGATATATAATGTTTGGAGGAACCTAATGATATTGGAGTTAAAATATTATTTTGACGTACACATTGAGCCAAAGGTTCTATAGAGAGATTGAAAAGAAGGGGGAAAGGGGACACCCTTGCCTTGTCCCTCTGTGTATCCCAAATGGGTCTGATGCAATTCCTCCAGTGAAAACTCTCGCAGAAGGATTACTGTAAAGGATTTGTACCATTCTAATAAAATTTGGGCCAAATTTGAATTCTTTTAAAACTTTCCATAGATATTTCCACTCTAACCGATCAAATGCATTTTGTGCATCTAAGAAGAAAAGTCCATTAGGCTCACCACTCTTTTCTGCACCTTCAATTATGTGCAGAAGCCGCCTTATGTTGTCAGATGATAGGCGACCCTTCTACCATTTACATTTATGCATTTAGCAGACGCTTTTATCCAAAGCGACTTACAAAAGAGGGATAACAATCAAACTGCAACACAATACTACTGGGAGTGCCATTTGCTAATAGGAGAGCAAGTGCAAGAGTTTAGAAGTGCTTGATCAGTGCATTCCAAGTAATTTAAGGAACTAGGACAAGAGATACTCTTGAAAGAGCTGGGTCTGAAAGTAGAAAGAGTGCCTGTTGTTCTAATAGTCTTGGGAGGACTATTCCACCAGTTAGGAACAATGCATGAGTGGGGTGTTGGTCGTTCTAAGCAGCGATCCTTGGTTGAGCGGAGCGATTAGAGGTTAGCATATGGTTTGACGATGGCTTTCAGGTAGACTGCAGCAGTTCCATCCAGTACTCTGTAAGCCAACATTAGTGACTTGAATTTGATGCGAGCAGCCAGTGGAGCTCCCTGAACAGTGGAGAGACATGTGCTCTCTTTGGCTGGTTGAAGATCAGGCGTGCAGCAGCCTTCTGGATCATCAGTAGTGGTTTAACTGCGCAGGCTGGTAGACCTGTTAGAAGGGCGTTGCAATAGTCGAGGCGAGAGAGAACCAGCGTCTGAACCAGGAGCTGTGTTGCATGTTGGGTAAGGTACAGCCTGATTTTCCTAATGTTGAATAGAGAGAAACGGCACAACCTAGTAACAGCCGCAACATGAGCCGTGAAGGTCAGCTGGTCATCCATTATTACACCTAGGTTTCTTGCAGCCTTGGTAGGAGCAACAGATAGGAAGTCTATGTTAATGCTGATGTTGTGGTGCAGGGTTTGCTTGGCAGGGATGATCAGCAGTTCCGTTTTTGAGAGGTTCAGTTGAAGGTGGTTGTCTGTCATCCATGCAGATATGTCTGAGAGACAGTCAGAGATCCGTGTTGTCACTGTAGAATCGCCAGGAGGAAAAGACAGATACAGCTGGGTGTCATCTGCATAGCAGTGGTAGGAAAAGCCATGCGAGTGGATGACTGAACTCAGTGTTGTTGTGTACAAAGCGAAGAGGAGGTGCCCCAGTACTGAGCCTTGGGGTACTCCTGTGGTAAGGTAGTGCTTTGCTGAGGTTTTGCCAAGCCATGACACATTGAATGATTGTCCAGTGAGGTAGGATTCGAACCAGGAGTGCGCTTACAAATGCTCAACCAAATAAAACACTGTATTTACCTGCAGATACATCCCAGCGGACATTTGGATATCAATTTGAAGTAAAATTGACATCAAACATCGACATCAAATTGCCGCCTGCATTAGGTGAAAAGTGAAAGATGAATCGATGTCAAAATGTCACTATCAATTTTACATCATTCTATTGATGTCAAAATTAGGTTGAATTATCAACATCAATGAGACATCATTCTATTGATGTCCAAATTGTGTCAAAATGAGGTGAAACGAGGTTCCGGTTCCGGCCGCGCATGGAGTAGACGCAAATACCGAGTGATCCCACTACATTGATTATAAAACTACATTTAGAATACCCTTTTCTTGGTTTAAAAGCAACAGAGTGCGTTGACTTTATATTTGGATACGGAACACAGCCACCTGTCACATCATATGGCTACTAAACCGGCAAAACAAGGCAAAAAGATGGTCAAGGACACAACATCCTTGACCACCTGCGTGGCATAGGAATCACTACGTCTCGTCACTACGGTAAGCGTGCTACGTCATTTCCTCTCTCATTCAGACTCAGATTGACACGCTAGTGCCACGCTAGTCGTTAGCTCGTAGTTTCTATCCTCCTAAATCTACCATATTTTAGCGCTCAACTTAAACGCTAGATTTAATTACTGTCTTTACAACTTGTTCTGTCTGCACCATGTCCTCTCCCTCCTCCTCTACCCCTATCCGTTGTCCGGGATGTCAAATGTTTAGTTACTCGTCAGCCTCCTTTAGTGGTACCGATACTTGTAACAACTGTAGGAAACTAGCTAGCATGGAGGCAAGGCTATCGGTGCTGGAAGCCCGCTTCCTCACGTTAGCCGACATCATTAGGCTAGAAGACCGCATCCACACGTTAGACAAGCTAGTGCCAGTTAGCAACTCAGCCCCCTTAGCAAGTGTGGATGCACCAGTTGCGAGCTCATCCCCTAGAGAGCTAGAACTAGCTAGCGAGCCGGCAGCTTCTCCCCCGCAGCGGGATCAGGGTCATTTTGTCACGGCTAGGCGCAGAAAAGCCGGCAAAATAAACCCCACTGCACTCCAACCACCACCGCTTCACCTATCTAACCAATTTAGTCCTCTGAGTGACTCACCGAGTAACTCTACCAACCATAAAACTCTGGTGATTGGCGGGTCGTCAGTCAGATACGTGAAGCTAGAAACGCCCTCGGCCATAGTCACTTCAATCTCAGGGGCCAGAGCTAGCGACATCGAATCCTATTTAAAAGTACTGGTGGCTAAACGTAATGTTAGGTACTCTCGTATTGTTATCCACACCGGTGCTAACGATGTTCGGCTTAGACAGTCGGAGATCACCAAAATGAGTTTTATGTCCCTGTGTGGGTTGGCACAAACGATGTCTGACTCTGTAACTTTCTCTGGTCCCCTACCTCTTAACCTCGGGGAGGAAATAAGCAGCAGAATTTCCGACCTGAACCGATGGCTGTCTAAATGGTGTGCCGATAATAACGTGGGGTTTATTGACAACCATAGGTCATTCTGGGGAAAACCTGAACTTATGAATCGAGACGGTCTCCATCCCTCGCGGAGGGGAACCGGTCTCCTTTCTAGGAACATCGACCAGCATCTAACCGCGGCATGTTCCTGATATACCAGAGTTTGGTTCAGGTGGCAGGATTACTGTCTTACACAGTTCCCTGCCGCGTCGCCGTGATGTTAGCAGCAGTCAGGTCCCCTTAGGGAGAGTGTCCGCGAGATATAGAGGCATTAACCATAGTAACCTCATACACATAAAACCAGAAGCAAACTATAAACATAGCCAACAGTCAAAATTGAAGTTTGGCTTATTGAATACTCGCTCACTCTCGTCAAAATCGACGCTAGTAAACGAACTCATTACTGATAATCATATTGACATACTTTGCCTCACTGAAACCTGGCTAAAACCAGACGAACACCTATCGCTAAATGAAGCCACTCCCCCCAGTCATTCAAACTTCCACACACCGCGCCAACGCGGGCGTGGAGGTGGGGTAGCCACTATCTACAATTCTAGCTGCAGTATGGCTCCCAAGCTCGAACATAAGTTCAATTCTTTCGAGGTACTCATCCTCAACCTTATTCAGCCTGGAGCTAAGCCATTAACTATTGTAACATTGTATAGACCTCCAGGGCCATACACTGAATTCCTAACTGAATTCTCTGACTTTATATCCACATTAGTTGTTAAATCAGATACAATAGTCATCTTGGGCGATTTTAATATTCACATGGATGTTGCACACAACAGCCTGACAGCTGCATTCCAATCTCTTATTGAGCACATTGGCTTTTGTCAAAATGTAAATGCACCTACACATAAAGACAACCACACTATTGACCTTGTACTAACTTATGGTACTCAAGTAGAACAACTTACAATTGCACCCCAACCAACATTGACTGACCATTACCTTATTACTCTAGAAATACCAGTCGACCATGTAGCGCAAAATGTGACCCACTACTACACAAGAGGCATAACGCCTAAAACCACTGACGATTTCATTGAAAAAATTCCTGACCTTACACCAACACGCTATGATAGTCCTATCCCATCACCAACACATATTGACCAATTTACTGATCATGTTATGAACACATTACTTAATTGCTCCACTTAAAAAGAAAACAAGGAAGGTAGAAAAAACTGCCCCTTGGTACACCGCACATACACGTACATTAAAACAGGCTGCTCGCAGACTAGAGAGGAAATGGCTCAACACTAAACTCGAAGTATTTCACATTGCCTGGAGAGAGAGCCTGAAAGAATACAAGACTGCACTGAACAATGCTAAAACAGCTTATTATTCCTCACTCATACATGAACACAAAGACGATCCAAAATTCCTCTTCAACACTATATCAAATTTGACAAAAAGTAAGACTGAAGTAACTCAGTCCATTCCAAGTCACCTCAGCAGTGACGACTTCCTGAATTTTTTCAATGAAAAAATTGAAACCATACGACTTAAAATTAGCAACACGCCTACAGCCTCTCTACTAACTACTGATAGCTGTAGCCAACCCGTAGAATACCTTGACTCCTTTATGCCCACTGATATATTAGAAATTTCTTCTCTCATTACCAAAGCGAAGGCGTCAACATGCCTACTTGATCCTATTCCTACTCACCTCCTCAAGGCAGCCTTTACACCACTAGCTGAGACATTACTTGAAATTATCAATAGTTCACTCCTAGCGGGACATGTACCAACTACTTTCAAGACATCAGTCATTAAACCATTGATTAAAAAACCAAACCTTGACCCTGATGTTCTGGCTAATTACAGACCTATATCCAACCTTCCTTTTATATCCAAAATTCTAGAAAAAATTGTGTTCAAACAAATTTGTCGCTTCCTAGACGAAAACAAAGTCCAGGAAGTCTTCCAATCAGGATTTAGAGCTAATCACAGCACTGAAACGGCCTTAGTTAAAGTCTTCAACGACCTCCTTCTTTCCATGGACAATGGTAATATATCCATATTAATTTTACTTGATCTTAGTGCAGCTTTTGACACCATTGACCACGATATCCTACTACACAGACTCGAACATACGATAGGCATTAGAAATTCAGCATTAGCTTGGTTCAAATCCTACCTCACTGATCGATACCAATTTGTACATGCCCACAACGTCTCATCTTTTCATACTGAAGTTAAATATGGCGTTCCGCAAGGCTCAGTACTGGACCCCCTACTATTCTCTCTCTATATGCTACCTCTGGGTGAAATCATTAGGAAACATGGCATTGCATTTCACTCATACGCAGATGATACACAGCTTTATCTCTCTATGAAGACTAGCGACTGCACTCCAACAACCAAACTCAATGCCTGTCTTGAAGACATTAAAGTTTGGATGTCAAAAAATTTCTTATGCTTGAACTCTGATAAAACTGAAGTTATGATGATTGCCTCTAAACAACTGAAGGACACCTCGCTTCACCATCATAGCTCACTTAGCAGTCCTACACTCTCATTTAGCTCACAAGTGAAAAATCTGGGGGTAATTATTGATCAAGACCTCTCCTTGAATAGCCATGTAAAGCACATTTCTAAAACATCATTTTTTCACCTTAGAAACATTGCTAAGGTTAGGAAGTTCCTGTCCTTTGAGGATGCTGAAAAACTTATACATGCATTCGTTACCTCCAGACTCGACTACTGCAATGCTCTGTTCTCAGGGTGCAGTAACACCTGCATTAAAAGTCTACAGCTAATCCAAAATGCAGCAGCTAGAACACTCACTAGAACTAAGAAATATGAACATATTTCTCCCATTCTAGCATCTCTACACTGGCTTCCTGTCAAAAGTCGAATTGACTTCAAAATCCTTCTCATGACGTATAAGGCACTTAATGGCTTAGCTCCTGCGTATATTACAGATTTACTTGTTCCATACCATCCAGCAAGACCTCTGAGATCTCAAAATGCTGGCCTCCTTGAAAAAGTGACCATATCTAAAACTACATTGGGGGAAGAGCTTTTGCCTATCGAGCACCTCTTCTATGGAATTCTATTCCTCCCTACATTCGCGAAGCTGACACTCTCAATACCTTTAAGTCTAGACTTAAAACCTTCCTTTTTGACATTTCCTATAATTAGGAGTGGGCCATGACATATCACCACTCCTCTTGGGCCTTCCTGGAAGGGCTACCTCTGCTGTTTTTCCAAGGCGGCCACTGACCACCTCCTTCTGGGTTGGTGAGATGCCATGTACCATACCTTAGTTATGCTGCGATAGCCTAGTGCTGCCACCTTCTGCACACTTGCCATCCTGTACAACCCTATGTGTATATCATCTCTGACTACATTCAGTACTCATACTGTTTTGTGTTAACCATGGTCAATCTATGCATCAGACTTTACGGATACTTTATTAGGCCCCAGGCAGGTAGGCTGAGTCCATGAGGCGTGGATCTGCCCAAGGTTTCTTCCTACATAACAAATTATTTACAAAGCGAGGGAGTTTTTCCTTGCCCCTGATTCTCATGGATGCTTCCCGTACTGTCTGTAAAGCGCCGTGAGACAATGTACTGTATTTGTGCGCTATACAAATAAAATTGAATTGAATTGAATTGAATTGTGTGTGTGTGTGTGTATGTAGGCCAAAGTGTTTATGACAGTAGTAATTAAAGGTGCCATGCCACACACCACTACAGGGTATTTAAATTGTTCTTTGGGGTCTGCAAATAGGGTATGCGACTTCACTTGGACTGAGAACGGTCCAAGGAGACCATAATGAGATCGTTTGCAGAGTGTAGGAATAGCCTTCGAAAATTTCATGCGGTTCTTCCGTTTTTTTTCCCACTGTCACAATGGGCTGCGCTCTGATTCGCTGCTGAAGCTCGACGTTGTAAAGCACATTGGCCGAATATTTACATTCGTTTTAATTGCGAATTGCGAAACCTTGGAATATTATCATGAAACCGAGAAAAAGGATATCTGCACCAACCTAGCTTGCAGATTGTAAACGGCCACTTTGCAAAGGTAAGCTTGTGAGTGACGTTAGTATATTTTTTGGTTCACTCACCCACACATACAACACATCCAGCTTATGTACAGTAGAGATGTCCCGATCCGATATTTAGATCGGATCGGCCGCCGATATGAGCAAAAAATGCATATCGGGATCGGATCTGCAAGCGCAAAAAATGCCGATCCAAACTCCCGATCCATTTTTTTCTCGAAATCCGTTCCGGGTTTTCCAGCGCACCGCGCAGCGCATTATTCAGATAATCCATTCCAGTTTTTGCTGTGTGTTTCCCTACCATCCGGTCCGCATTTTCCAGCACAGGAGCAGGCTGACACCTGAGCATGTCGAGATGCTTGTCTTTGTAAAAAAGAATCTCCCCATCATGCTGGGGCTGCATGCAGGGCAAACAGTTGGAATTGAAGGGAGTGTGTAGATGGAGATGAGGAGAGGAGAGAGAAGGGAAGAGGAGAGGAGAGGAGAGGAGAAGAGAGGGGAGGAGATGAGATTGGGGAGTAGAAGGCATTTGCTTTGAAATAGTTTACTATACAGTATTTGCACTGTTTTGCACTGCTGTCTCCACTGTTTTGGTTTACACTTGTTCAAGAGCTCAGCACTGATGAGTTCAAGAGGACTTATGCTGTTAATAGACTGTTAAACTCAGGTTGTGTTTGCTTAATACAATGTTCAATATGATCTGCACTTGTGGCTTAAAAGTTAAAAGGCTTGAAAGTAAAGTTGTGGTTATGCCATTTCTGTTTGCTATTTATCCAGGGTAGCCGCGGGGTCTTAAAAGTCTTAAAAAAGTCTTAAATGAAATGTTCCAAAATTAAGGCCTTAAAAAGTCTTAAATTCCGTTGCAAAGTCTTAATTTTCAAAATTAAAGTCTTAAGTATCATAAATGTACTACTTTCATAGTCAACCTTAATGCAGCGTCATAGAACTTCTCATTTTTTGGAGTAGCCTATTTGCAAACTTTGTGCCGACAGTTTAAACAGGCTTCGGCGCTACCAGTGAGCCAACCTGTGAGCGCCTAGCATGCTGTATTCGCGTCATTGTATCAAGTGAAAACACGCTGGCAGCAGCAGCCCCCTCCTTCCCTCTATCTGTCTTGAGTGCGTCAGGTTATCAGCCTCATTGGGAAGGTAAACGGTCTTGGTGAGATATGAAAAACTGAGATTATGAATGAAGTTAGTAATAATGGTAGTAGCTAAACAACAATTTGTAAGATATTTGCCAGCTAGCTTGTGTTTGCTAGTCAGTGTTATTTCAGTTGGAAAAGTTGACCGTGTTTTCGTCAAGCGTCCTTTTTTTTTTTTTTTTTTTTTTGACTCATCAAGAGCACACTGCAGTTTATGCGTGGTGGCTGCATGGTTTATTATGCCATACAGGCTATCACGCAAATTCAATGAAAGTAGCCTACAACTAAATTAGCAAATTGGATTAATCCAGATATTTGCCTGTTAATACAAAATGCTTATATCCTTGATATAGATAAATGCAACCAAAACTGAATTCCAAAAGATAAAACAACATTGCTGTAGCATTTGGCTATGGGCTGCAGTGCAGTCATATTGCACCAATATGTGAGCTTTATAAATAAGCTAACTTGGGATTTCAGATCAGTCCTCCAAGTATAGGCCTATAGGTTATCTAGAAGTGTAAGCTAAATTTAAAGTGGCAGCAGCAAAAATGTCAACAGAGTAGGCTACTTGCTGTAGGCCAGTATGAATACCAGTTGTCAGATATACAATAAGTAGTATAAAACGTACAAGAAAAGAGTAAAATAGCAATGATTATATTACTATATAAAAGAAAATGATTATGATTATGGTTACCTTAATTAAATAAGGTGAAAGGCAGGTGAAAGGCCAGTCATGATCAAAGAACAGAATTGTCAGGCAGTGATTTTTGTATTTAGGCCTATAGCTACATGAAATGTTTTTTTTTTTTCATGAAGCCTTCAGCTTTCTGACTAGAAAAATAGGGGGAAATATTCAAAAGTGGGGTCTGTGTTGGTGTAGTTAGCTAAACTTTACTTTTTGTTTGTTTCTGTCTTTAAAAGAAAAGTCTAGTTAACAAACCTTCTATTAATAAGACCTGACCTTACTCTAGATTACATCAATATTGATGTGGTTTAATCAGCTGTATGGCTTTCCATGTTAAACTCTAGGTAATGTTGGGTCAGCCCACTGTGTTTCTGTAAGTTCTGTAAGTTTGAAACCCTCCAGTACCGATTGCGATTTTGGGCCGTTCAGGTCTTAATTTTCTTTGAAGTGGTCTGAAAAAGGTCTTTAAAAAGTCTTAAATTTGTGGTGGTCAAACCTGAGGAAACCCTGTTATCATTTTGTTTATTTTGTGTTGATTTATTGAATAAATAGGTGAATAAAGAGGTCAGTTTCTCGTTACCAACTAATGTGTATTATTCAAATGTACCTAATTCAGCTGGCTAGTTATTATCAAGAGTAAAACCCTTTTCAACGTGAGTCTGACAACAAAGTAAGTTGGTTAAATGACTTAAAACTTTAATACATGCTCAGCTAGGCCGGTATCGGTATCGGGAGATATCGGTATCGGATCGGAAGTGCAAAATCCTGGATCGGGACATCTCTAATGTACAGTATACACGTCTACATGGGGCAGTAAAACCAACATGGAAACTAAAACCTTCTGTATGACCTCACATGACTGTCACCATTGTTGCTGTTGTGTCCACATCTGTTTCTGATGCAAGTGTAACCCGCAAGACATAGTCAGGATGTCACAGTAGCCAACATAATCAGATTCTTATTGCAAGAGTAGCCGACTGTTTGCCTATATCCACAGCCAGATTAACGTTACACTTACCAAGACTGTTGAATTCGCCAAGTTGACAAGTTCTTCCCAAAATATACAGGACACTGAATAAATGATGGACTAGCAGGTAGATGAGTTAACAGTTTGCTAAACTCATAGCCAAAGTTAAACTCACTAACGTCTTGATATTCAGTTAAAACTAAAAATAGTTGCCTGTTACCATTTCATGGATATTCCTTCTTTTTCGCGAGTATTTCAAGGGGCGGGCTTAAGTCAAATACAGGAGAGCATGGATTGGGCGATAATTCTCCTCAGTCAGCCAATGGCTGTAACGTGGTCTATACTACGTAGCACTGACCATGGATTCAAATTGACCTAATTTCTCGCATATTTCTTTTAATGGGATATTGCCGATAGCGAAGACAGTATTACATTTTCACATGCACGGTGTAACTCGAGGTCATATAGACCTATTCTATACCAAAAGCAACAGGTAAAAACGGCTTTGTGTGGCGGGGCACCTTTAAGCAAAAGGTGGTACTCACATCTATGAGACAATAAAACAAAGCGTAAGCCTCACTACTACTGCTGCTGTGTCCACATCTGTGTCAGTGTGCCAACCAGTGTGAGTGACGTCAGTATATTTTTTGGTTCACTCACCCACACATACAACACATCCAGCTTATGTACAGTATACACGTCTACAAGGGGCAGTAAAACCAACATGGAAACTAAAACCTTCTGTATGACCTCACATGACTGTCACCATTGTTGCTGTTGTGTCCACATCTGTTTCTGATGCAAGTGTAACCTGCAAGACAAGGAAAGGCCTGTGGTTGTGCGGGGACAGTCTAAATCTAAATGTTAGGCTCTAAAGACTGGTTAGGTTATGACTAGACCACAACAAATTACTCACCCCAAGCAACACACAACACTCAAAGGTTTAAGGATGGAAAATACAATAAATATTTATTTAGGAAAAAATAAGTTAAGAAGAATAGAATAATTTAATTTGTGCAAATCACAATAATGTAAACAATATTAAGGTGCAATTGGTAAAGTTATCAATAAGAGGAATAAATAGAATGTCAATAAGAAGATCTAAATTGGATTTGTAAGGGTGTAGATATGAAAAAGTAGAATGTATTAGGTTTTAAGAATGATTAGTAAAGGTAAAGATAAGAAGAATAAATCTATTGTCTAATAATCTATTTAACCACTTTTAAATTGTATTGAAAATCTAGCTTATTTACCTATTTAGGCCTATTAAGTTTTATGTGTAATAAGATGGAAACCTATTACCCAGGTGTGCAGAAGTAAAAAAACAGAAACACTCAAACTATAGGCTAGTGATATACTTAACTAGTGCCGGCACCGTAACTTTAAAGAGGCCTAACCAATTAAATAAATAAATAAAATAATAAATAAAACCCCTTTGAGATCTCAGAAAATAAAAAAAATATATAACTAAATAAAAATAAACCCAAATGAAAAATGAGTGCACTCTTTTAAAAAAAAAAAGAAAAGAAAGGTGGGGGAATTGAGGTGTGTGACTCAGGTTGGTTTCAATCCAAGGGTGTGTGCTCAAGTCCAATTCAGTCCTACCAGAGTCACGGGGGCAAGGGATTGTGGCAGGTAGCAGACAGTTCAGCCACGAAGATGCAAAGGCATGCAAGGGGGATGACGATGGTGGTACAGGAAAGATGGGGGTTACAGGGGAGTCTCCAGGATGTCCACAAGTGGATGACGACGAAGGCAGGGTGGTTTCCAGGTAATCAAAAAACCAGTCTGCACAAAATTGTACAGATTACTATTCCATTCAATAACCAATTATAATTCTGTTACCATATGACAATCTAATGTACTAATTGGAAAAATCCAACAATACCCTTAACTGCTTAAAACAGCAGTAGCCTACACAAAGCAGTGTGTTAAATAAAAAAAGAGAAAACTCCGTCAAATCTCCGTTACTTCACTTACGCTTGGAGATCGACACAGAGAGTTGCTTGGTTGCTAGGAGACCAAGCTAACTGAAAGCTAGGTGGCTACAGTGGTAACGTAACTTTACCTACTCAGTAATAGTAAACATTTAATCATATCTAAAACACCAAAATGCTCTTAAACTTATTAAATCATAAAATCCAAGTCTTCTCATCTTATCCTGACTAGTTTTAAAAGTGTGTCTAATCAATATGCAGATGTCAGGATCTATTAAAAAAACGTTAGGACTTGCTTAACATGACTTAGCTTAGCTTAGGATATTCATACATAACGGCATTTGCAGGACGTTAAAATATTAGCTCACCAGAATATCCGTTCACAAAATCAACATCTCCGTAGCTTTGGGGATCTTGATTGTAGTTAATAATTTGAATTAAAATAATAGCATTTTAATCTATTTGAAGTATAGTTATTATAAAGGAAAATATCAGGAGGTACTGTTTAGAGCTAGCGACTCACCTAGAAGAAAGTTTTCAAGGGGAACAAGTTGATTGATAGAAGAAGAAAAAGGATTATCTAATTGATTTGAAGAATAATTCAGAAAGTAATTCAGCTATTCACAGATTAGATATCACTTTGTCTATTGAAGTTCATTCATTCGATGATCTGATTTCTTTTGGCAGTTGCCTGAATCCTATTTGAAAACAAAGTTCTTGCGCACGCTCTAGGGACTATATGAGAATTCTCAGAGCTGCAGCAAGAGTTAGGGAGCGTCTGAAAAGGGAGTGGGTTACATTGTGGGTGAATGAATCAAAAGTGGGTGAATGAATCAAAAGATAAAGTGCATGTAGTCTCCCCAAGACTATTAGAACAACAGGCACTCTTTCTACTTTCAAGAGACTCTTGAAGACCCAGCTCTTTCAAGAGTATCTCTTGTCCTAATTCGTTAAATTACTTGGAATGCACTGACCAAGCACTTCTAAACTCTAGCACTTGCTCTCCTATTAGCAAATGGCACTCCCAGCAGGCACTTACTTGTATTGTGTTGCAGCTTAATTGTTATCCCTCTTTTGTAAGTCGCTTTGGATAAAAGCGTCTGCTAAATGCATAAATGTAAATGTAAATGTAAATGTACGGTATACACGTCTACAAAAGGTGATCGAAACATGGCAACCTCCAAAGCCATTAGAACCGGGTTGCAACCCTCATCTCTCAAACACAAAAGTATCTTTGGCATTAGTAGGTAAAGGTGATGATACACTGGGCAACTTTTTGAGCAACGCTTTTGGCAAACAATACAGCAAAGTCTTTTTTGGGCGGTTCATCAATATAAGACCTTGATCAGGAGAACTTGAATCAGCAGTGGACAATCATGTTGTTGCCAGGCAACATTGCTCAAAAAGTTGACCTGTGCATCATCACTTTGGGTATAACAAAACATAAGTCACTGTTACTATTTGTGCATCATCACTTTGGGTATAACAACACATAAGAGTCACTGTTACTGTTTGTGCATGACTGATCAAAGTTCGCCTGTCCCTTTACGTCTATCTGAGTGTCTGGCCGTCAGTCCATCAGTGAGTGCGTCTTAGTGTCTGTCGTGTGTGTGTGTGTGTGTGTGTGTCCCAAAGTGTTTAAGACAGTCGTAATTAAGCAGAAGGTGGTACTCACATCTATGTGAGACAATGAAACCTTAAAGGAAAAGAAAACGTAAGTCTCACTATTACTGCTGCTGTGTCCACGTCTGCCAACCAGTGTGAATGATGTCAGTATATCTTTTGGTTGACTCTCACACACAACCATACACATCCAGCTTATGTACAAATAGGGTTAAAAATACACGTCCACAAGGGCCAGAAAAAAACAAAATAGAAACTTCCAGTCATTTGAACAGAGTTGCTTCCTTCACCTTTCAAACTCGAAAGTATAAGCAACTAAACCACTTGAGAGAAAACGGCATACAACTCCACTCAAAGATGCGTGTGCGATCATGTGTGTGGACATGAGCCTGTTCCGGACACCATTAACTCTTGCTGAGCAAGACTCTGCGCCAATCTTCATTACCACCTTTTGTATGATCTCGAACATGTACCCGAGTTCTTTTGGGTAGTGGATGTTGAGACCATAAAGAAGACCCATCAGCAATGACAACGCATGAGGCACGTCTTTCAGGTTTCGGAGAATGACATCCTCCTCCAGTGCAAGTGCGACATCGATCACCTCCTTGGGGACAGGGCGCTGTGCATTCTCTGTAAGGATGAGGATTCCCACGCCCATTCCCTTGACAGCTTCACTCTCCTCATTTGGCTGGTGACAGAGCAAAGCAATAGGAATAACATAGGCAATCAGTATTAATTCCTCAAGAAATGGAAATTAAAGATGCATACGGATACACAAGATGCATTTCAATATATAAATATCTGATGAAAAACAATTGTTAAGGAAGAAAGGAATGCCAAGTGTGTGAGTGTTATTTCCTTTTACTTACAAGTCTCTGCTAAATCCTGTACCTTTGCACCAACAAATGAGTGGTGAGCCTTCACCACTTAGAAAATGCTAAATCAAATGCTTGCCATTTTTCAACTGGTTTTAAAATTTCTCTCAGGAGTGTACAATTCACATGCTATAACTACGGGTTAGGGTTAGGATGAAAAAAGACTGAAATCAGCAAGTGATAATTCCTCATGTACCTTACAGATTTTGAAGAAATGGGAAGGGTCCTCCTTCAGAAAATGGGGCAGGGCAAGGAGAACAACTGCTCTTCTGTTGATTCGAGTTCTGTACAAAAGAATAGGAATCCAAACAAGAAAGGAAATCAGTGCTAGACAAGCAGAGGTGTCAAAAGTAAAAGTAAATTTGTGGTGTAAGTACAACACTAGCACCATTTACTCCATTGTACCAAATAAGATAGACAGACTGTGTTGATCGTAAGACAAGTAAACAGGTCTACTGGTTACTCAGATAAGTCACTTGTGTTGTTTTTTTACTTCTACTTTTGACACCTCTGTACACAAGCCACTGCCTTTTGAAAGTGTGGAGTGTGTAAGAAAAAATGTTTTATTTTCTATTGAAATACACAAGTCAAATAGCAAATATATTGCAAAAGGATGGTAGTTTAAGGCCCCACTTAAGTATGTCGGATTAAAACAGACAATGTCATGTGTTTTAAATTGTAGAAAGGTGATTACAATCTTTATATCAGTAGTAGTGTTTCTGGTCATGGTGTATTCCTGTTTTGTAACACAATGTCTACCTAGTAGGACTTCTTGGATATACTGTACATGAGGAAATCAGAAGCCAAAAACACTGAGTGCAGTTAAGAGCCAAAGGTGTTGCTACTAAGTAATACATGAAGGGTGTGTAGATCTACTAGATTTGAACTACCAGGAAAAGACATCTTTAGCTGCTTAACTTACTGTACTATGGTCAGACCAGTAAATATTAGTTTTTAGAGTCATTTAGCTAATACTCATGGAAAGATCAAATTTGGGAATGGGCAGCTACAATGAGCAGCATAGTTGTAATGCATACTCTGGATACAAGTTTATTACATACATTTTCCCTTTTAAAGGCTTCAGTTTGCTTTTCATGAATATTTACTAGGTAAAATAAATATTTACTGGTCTGATCAAATTATAGTAAGCTTTGCAGCCAATATGTCTTCACTGGTAATTCAACAAGGCAGATATGAAGAATAATCTACCTTTAATGACACAAGTCTGTTGAATGAACAGACTTGGCCTAAAAAGACCTACAGTCAACAGGCCTTCTGCCAAGAATCTGATTACTTACATCATCATCTAGAGAGGCGAGGAAAGCCGGAAGTTCAGTCTGCTTCTGTCTGTAAATACGCAGAAATCTTGGGACCAACTCATCCAGGCCGTCAAAAAATGATTGCTTCAGGTTCTTGGAGACAATCCGTCTGAATTCTGCTTCAATCTGCATTAAGGCCAAGAACAGACAAAGACAAGAGAGCCTAAGTTATGCCTTTTCTAGTAGGTTCCGCGACAGACCTAAGCACTGATCTGTTGAAAGTAAAGGACAAAGATGTTAAATCCATTCTTATTAAGTGTATTAGAGATGACTGCTTCAATATTAACATACCTTATTAACAAAGGATGAATGTACTAAAATTTCACTTCAATAATAATGCATTAAGAAAACAAGGCACCTACCTGCCACTCTGTGAACAACGCTGGCCATCTGGTTTTGAGATCTTTGCCCAAAGGCTCCTCTTTGATGACCTCCTTCCTCAGTGAAAAGGTGCTGTCCATAAGGGCATCAACTTTCTTCCAGTCCACATTTTTTTTCATCATTTCACTCTGTAAATCGTTTCTGTCTTGTTCAAGCATTTCCATGGTTCTATTCTGAGGGTGTTCTGGCAGAAAATTCACCTCTGACCTCATGGCTTTCTTTGGTCTCCTGGAATTCCCCCGACGCTGACCTTTTGTGCACAGAAAGCTCCACTGACCCAGCAATGCGCAACTGCTGCCTGAAATTCCCCATTTTGTAGGATATGCTGTATTTCCAGGCGTATCACCCACATGTTGAGCCAGCTTCTTTTAAGCAAGGACATTTTTCCACCAGAGCTTTCGCAATGATGGCACACTCTCCAGTGGTAGGGTGGGTCTTAATTTGAAACAGTGCCTCTGCCAATGTATCAAGGATATCACTAGACATAGATCGAGACACTTCCAAAAGAGAGCCATCTCTGAAATATGCCTCATTGCCACGCTGGAATCTCAACTCTATGTCTGTTGGGAACTTTGGAATGATGAAAGGATCTGGTAAATATCCACTGCGTTTGGGAGTTGATTCTCCAGAGGAGGTTGATGGCAAGCTAGCAGTGTCGAGTGTGGAATCAGACAGCTGTCAGACAGGTGTCCTGGTCATTTGAGGACTCTGCGACATGCTTCTGGAAAACCTTCAAGGTAGTCATCTCTGCTGTCAGGTCAGACATGCTGGTCAAATTGCACAATTCATTGCCAAAGCTTGGGTCTTCAAACTGCACAATCAGCGTTCCATCCAAACGTAGTTCTCTCTTCAGTATGTCGATGAATGCATCAAGCGTGTCCGGAAGGCTTTCAATGTGGAGTCTTCTTATGTCATCTGGTGCAATGATCACACGAAACCGCATAGTTCCTAGTCATGACAAAGAAATAATACAAAAAAAAGGCCAAATTAAGAATGCATGTAGGGTACTCACTGTGCACCAACCGGCACAGAAAATGTTGGATCAGTTTGGGGGGAAAAAAGTTAAAATGGAAAAGTGTAACGTGCAAAATTCTTACTGTTATAGGCATAGTTTAAAAAAAAAGAAAAAAGTAGTCACTCTTGTGTCATTACTTCCTCCAGGAGTAGCAGAGTTCCACCAGGGCACCAGGGGTGCTCTTCTTTCTGTGTCTCCCTGGCAGGCTGGCTGGAGAGGAGTTTGCAGATTGGCTCATACCAGGGCCCGGTGTGGGCCAATCCCTTAAAAGTCAGAAGACCTACCACTCTCACTCTCTCTCTTCACCCTGAGGCCGGCTCTTTACCCATGCTCATGAAATTTAGGCAACAGTAGGCAATTTGATTCACAATCAATGTTGCTTTCTAACTGGACAAGTTCATATGACAGATTGACTTGGGGATGCATTGCATTGTTTTGGTGTTAGCAGTGTAATGTTAACAGAAGACAGACAACATAGTGTGTGAGAATAGTAAAAGATCAATAGTTTGGAATATCTGTATATTAAAGGAAACTCAAATCGATACTCACCTCACTGAAGTAGAAAAGCCTTTGGAGAAACGTAATTCCGTCTTCTGATGGTGTATACAATGGAGCGTAATCATTCAGTTCCTGAGGGTCTACAATGGAGATGTTTAAGGGCTCATTCTTGCACAGTTCATAGCATCTGAGGTGATCAATATACCAGGCTGTGAAATGTTCAACAATGAATGACACTTTCTGTGACACCACCAGTATTTTGACCATTTTGGCAAAATTAGGAAGTCCACATGTATGTCCAAAAGATACAACCATGCCCTCAGAATATTTAGTGCCATACACAATCACACTTGAAGCTAAACCAACAGACTTCACACCAGAGTGTTTCTGTTGAATGGCAGTCCTGACAGAAAATTCCAAAAGTTCTGGTGAAATATTTGTGACATTCACCACTTCCAAATCAGGCTTGAAAACACTTGGCATTCGAAGATTGTAAGCAAGGAGAAGCTGGTGGTGTGTGGATAAATTGAGCAAAATGTTCTTGAAATTGTTCACATCTTGCACAACCGTCTTGAAATAACCATGTTTGGCAATCGAGCTAATTGTCCAAAAGTCAACTAAAGGGCCAAAGCACCTCACAAGGTGAACATAATGTTCTATAAAATTGTGTTTTGGTTTGATTCTATAGTCAGGAAAAACCTCCCGGAGGAGGCTCCTATGGTGTGATATTTTAGACTCCAAAAAGCACAAAGATTCTTCTGAGAATTTGGGGCTACATACTATCTCAACAATGTCTTTCAACTCCAAGACAATGCCCCATACCTTGTTATGTTCAGGGATTAAATGGCCGATTTTGAGTGGTAGCAACCACAGCAGAGTCCAGTTCTCGTGGCCATTTCCCCCAATGGTCCCTTTGACAAGAGAGGCCTTTGTTATTTTGTGAGGTTTGTTTAGTTTGTCCACAAATCTGTAAGGGTATGTCCTAATGGCATTATTCAAATCTTCCAGAGTGAAAAACTTGCATGAAATGAAATAATTGAAAAAAGTGCGAGCTCATCTCTGACTATCCCTTCAAATAAATCATGAAGGATATCTGGAGGAAATCCTTTTGCAGTTTGAAAATATTGTAATCGGTCTAATGGACAGGCTCTCTTTACACCGTCAACGTTTTTCAAATGCTCATTTTGTTTCAATGTAGACACACAGTCATCAATTGACTCCTGGGTTCTGAGAGCAAACTTTCCACTTTTCACTGGACAAATTAGTATATCCTAACGATCAGCTAAACAAAACCTGCAGATCTTGCCTTCACTGAAAGACTCCTTGAAGCCAGCTAGCGAATGTGCCCCAAGATTGTCTGCAGACACATAAACAATTGTGCCAGTTATGCTTGCCCCTAGTCTCTGAACAAAAAGGAATTTGTAGTTTTGATTTATTTTATTTTTTTTAAATATAGCCTTTAAATATCACAATATATGTCGGTGCAAGCTAATGAAGTAATAAATTGTTTGATGGATTGAATTGTGTGCCCTACATAGTATATGGTGACCGGGCTCCCCACACTTCGCAAAAATGGTTTAGTCCGCTTTTATTGGCCTTTTTAACTAGGCGCATTTAACTTTACTTTCATTCAGCTGCTGAGGCAGCGCTGCGCGTAGGAGCTCGTATTGTCTGTTGGCCCAATGCGAATGAAACAAAATCCATCTTCAGTAACGAACATAGAGACAGGAGAGAGATGAGGCAAATCAACTGCTAACAAACTTCTTTCCCATGAAAGGTGAGCCCAAATGTGATAGCAAACAGCCCACACTAAATGAACAATAGCCTACCTGCATATAGGCCTACCATTGCGATTGTCAGTGCTACTGTACATAATTATAATTAACATGACGCCCTTTCTCATTGCAATTTATATACTACTTATCGAAAATGAAATAAATATGCATTATTGGGCCAACACATAATTAGGCTAATACTCTAATTTAGTCTCAATGTCACAGGTTCTTAACCTAAGTCAAAAAATAGTAGCAAAGCTAACTTGTGAAATGAATAGCACTCAGTTTCAGAATGCAGCAACAGATCTCTCATCGTCAAGCGAGCCTTTGGGACAAAGTGAGACATGAAAGCACATCATTTTAGGTAGGCTGGTTTTCCTGTAATGTGTAAGCAACACTCAAGTCATGCTCTTTGCTTCACTGAATTTTTACCCTACTAGTCTAGAATAAGAGACTCTTACAAATACAAAATAAAATGCCACCTAGTGTTTTATGATGCAAATTAATTCAGTAAGCTTGAGGGAAGTTTTACATAAAATATTTAGGACTACATGTATATTTAGCAAGTTCAATTACTTACTTATTTGCCTCATGCTTGCAGTGCTGGGCAGTAGTTGGCTACAAGTAGTGAAGCAACTAGTTTTTACTGAATAGCTTGGCTGTAATGTAGCTATTTTCTGAATCTGATAGCTTTTCATTTGTCTAGCTACTTTATTGGCCATGTAGTGTGGTAGCTTTCCCATAAGCTACATTTTCAGGGCATCAGTTCACAACAGCAAATCTTTCATCTAGGCCATGCACGGAGGATCAGTTCTTTACAGTACTGTTACAGTACTGCATTTATTGCCTGACAGGTGCCATAATTCAAAAAGTGTCCATAATGAAAACAAAATATAATGTGTCAATTTAATGTAGTTTAATTTAAAAAATGTTTTACCCATGTAAAAGTAGGCCACATTTAGATAGAATTAGTGAGTAACTGTCTGTTTGTGAGACCTGATAGTTTGATCCCTAATACAATTGGTTGGATCACAGGATTTTATTTATAGGCCTTTTTGTGTATTAAAAAGGAGCTACACAATAGTTGTGCTACTTATGACATTTTTTCATAGCTTACTACATTTTGTCTTCTGGTAGTGAAGTGAAACTTCATATGACGTGGAGAAACTGGCAGCTAATCTTGCTACATTTACTGAGTTGTCCTCAGTATTGCCAGTATTGCCCCGACAATACTGCTTTTAAATCTGGTATTGCCTGGCAATCGAGCTTAAAATCTTACATGAAGGGCTAAAGTAATAGGTGTATAATTAAAAATATATATATAGCCTATTATAACCTGTGAAAATGCACCAGAATGCAGGAAAAAACATTTAACTACCCCCAGACCCCCCAGTAGGCTAGGTCTACCGTATTTGTCAAATAATAAAATATATTTGATTCACAACTGCTGGGTAGACCTATTCTTTGACATTAGCAATATCATATCCACGAAAAGCCCAATTCCTTCTCAACCAGTATGACCAGCATTTAGGCTAATCGCTGAGAGAATTTGGCAATGCTACTTTAAAACGTGATGGCATGGAAATGCAGGAAATTGCATTTTTTTTGCAATTTGCAATTCACCTTTTTAACCCCTGACCCATTTTCATGCCTGGATTTCATGCACGCCAATATTTGCTTGAAGGCAGAGCAGGGTTAAGTCCGTCCACGTAGACAACCTCGAAGGAGCAGTTCTGGACCACTACCACATTACCGTAGAGCCCTAAACTGGCGACATTCAAATCCATCATCAGCCAACTAGCTCTAGCTACACATGAGCCCCCGGCCTTTCCCCTAATACTCGTTGTTCACCAGTTTGTTCTAGAATCTAGCCAATTAGCCAATGGTCAATTGCATTGCAAAAAGTTGCTAATTTAGTTAGCAAAACTGCTGTGAGGAAATGCACCTGCTAGTAACAAAGGAACGGTCCACACATAAGCCAAACGAACACGGTTCAACCTATTGTGAAGTACAACATAGCTCATGTTGCACATGTTACAAACCAACTCGGCTCATTTTAAAGTGTAACATAAGGCTTCCCACGTTGCTCACACAGTCCCTTACTGAACTACTCGGTATACTTGCTAGCTAGTGCACGTGCACAGAGGGGGAGGGGGGATGGGTTGGCAAATCCTTACCGCAATGTTGTTCACATCCAACAAAGATATCGGAGATTTAACCCTTCACCGAATACAACACAAAACCACAATGACGACAAAATACTTAAGAAAAAACACTCGGCTCTTCCGAAAATCCCTTCCAAATCTCTGTTCACTGGCACTAACAAGCATGCCCTCCAACCATCATGCTTCCAAACAATGATACAAGTTGTCAGTGCTTCCGAATCCTAACGTATTCCCTTTGTTCGTTCTTCTCTTCCCTCCAGAGTGGCCCGGATGTAGCTAACGACTATCAAATTCCGACCGGACAACAGTATATAAAATAACTAAACTAAGCGACACTTACACATTTCAGTACGAGTATGAGTAAATGGCCATTATTCATTGTTTTTTTTAAACGCAGTCTGTCTCATAATGACAAATGCAGCATCATGAGCTATGACAAATAGCCAAAACGGTGCATTCGTAATATCCACCCAATTCACTGCCATTTTTGCATGTTACACTAAAACTTATTGATAGCTTACAGATTGCCGTTAAAACATTTGCTTGGGCAATAAAAAAGTCTAAAGTTTACTCACGTCTTAAGTTGACCAAATGCTCGCTCCAGTAATGGCGGTCGTCATCCTTCTGAGAAGTTTCAAAAACGTAACGTGCTAGCACGTGATGACGTAGCGTGACGACGCAGAGGAAGAACTTGAACTTCAATTTCAGATGACAAGAATGCCACAGTTATATCAAATGTGCGTTGGAATTTCTGAGTGGAAACACCGATATGGTGTTAGCTCGACAAACCCATTGAAAAGTTTTGGGCTGAAAGTTCAGTTGACCTAATAAATGAAATTGAGCCAACAAAAGGGGAACATAATTTTTTACAGTGTAACAAACAGTTAGGTTTAGAATTGGTGCACCTCCCTTGACTGACCCTGGGCCGATTTCCCCCTCCTTCCTCTCTCCTCCTCGAGGTTAATTTCAAAGGCTCCAAGCTTGTTAGGATCCTCTAGGTCCTCATGCAAATGAGACAGAAAGGATCCTGGGATCGGAGTCTTCCCTGCCTCTTTTATATCTCTGAGGGTTTGGATGGTGATGGGAACCTAAAAAGTATCTAGCATTACTAACCTGCTGTATACGCAAACAAAATAATCAACGAAATACAAAAAAAATTTGGACATAGTTGTCAAATGCTCTTGTATGTGTAAAAATTAACATTTTCTTTTTGGAACACTTTCGAAAGGCAGGCAAGGTGAGGCAATACATCTGCCTGAAGATAAACAGAGGCTGCAAATCTGCATGTCCCGCAGAAAGTGTAGAGGCCTTTAGCTGTAGGACATTTCCTTATTTCTGCCTCCTCGGCCAAGGCTCCTAGGACAGCAGCAAAGTTCAAAGTTGCAGCAAAGTGATGGCTTTTTGCTGTGAAAGCCAGTGTGTCCTTCACTTCCTGTAACTGTTCCAACAATTATTACTACAATTTACCACTCATTAAGAAACATTAGATGCTATTAGAAGACAATTACCTGAACCTTCAGATCAGCGAGACCCAGGCTAAGGGATGCAGCCTTGAGAGAGGCAGTCTGATTTGCACTACCATGATAAAATATATACAGATCCTGCAAATGGTCAAATCAAAGATGGTCCCGAAATGTGGCCATGTATGGGACACTATTTGAAATGAAATGTGGCCATGTATGGGACACTATTTGAAATGAAATGTGGCCATGTACGGGACACTATTTGAAATGAAATGTGGCCATGTATGGGACACTATTTGAAATGAAATGTGGCCATGTATGGGACACTATTTGAAATGAAATGTGGCCATGTATGGGACACTATTTGAAATGAAATGTGGCCATGTATGGGACACTATTTGAAATGAAATGTGGCCATGTATGGGACACTATTTGAAATGAAATGTGGCCATGTATGGGACACTATTTGAAATGAAATGTGGCCATGTATGGGACACTATTTGAAATGAAATGTGGCCATGTATGGGACACTATTTGAAATGAAATGTGGCCATGTATGGGACACTATTTGAAATGAAATGTGGCCATGTATGGGACACTATTTGAAATGAAATGTGGCCATGTATGGGACACTATTTGAAATGAAATGTGGCCATGTATGGGACACTATTTGGTCCTGAAATGTGGCCATGTACGGGACACTATTTGGTCCTGAAATGTGGCCATGTATGGGACACTATTTGGCCCTGAAATGTGGCCATGTATGGGACACTATTTGGTCCTGAAATGTGGCCATGTATGGGACACTATTTGGTCCTGAAATGTGGCCATGTATGGGACACTATTTGAAATGAAATGTGGCCATGTATGGGACACTATTTGAAATGAAATGTGGCCATGTATGGGACACTATTTGAGGTATCTTTGCAAGCAAGTGCCAATTTGTGGGCAGAACAAGCTACAGCCAGAATTTGGGGGAAGCTGTTTTTAAGTTGCTTTGCAACACTATTCAAAAGCCATGTATATTAAAAAATGTTAAAAATTGGATTTAAAGGAGCTGTATGTAAGAAATAGGAATGAAAAGAAAATGAACACACATTTCCAAATTTCCCTTGAAGGTTTACTTACCTCTGATTCTGAAAGAATTGCTGGTGCTTTCAATAATTATTTTGTATCTGTCAATGAACTTACATACCCCACCACTTCATTCTATTTCTATCTATCCCTCAACACCACATCAGTTCACATTCTCTGAGATTTCCCATGACCAACTGCTGAAGGTGTTGAGAGTACAATCAATAACTCTCATGCCAAAGACATCTATGGTCTAAACATCTTTTTTTAAAAAAAAAACACACACAGACACTTTTATACCTCTTTTACGTCACCTTATTAATCTTTGTATTAAGTCTTCCTTTTTTCCCTCTTGCTGGAAAACTTCCCAAATAATTCCAATATTTAAATCTGATGATCCTACCATTATATCAAACTACAGACCCATAGCAATCCTCCAAGTAATGTCCAAACTTCTTGAAAAAATTCTCTGTAACCAACTGAGTCTATATCGTGAAAAGGGAAATTGGCTAAATGACTCTCAGCATGGTTTTCGTACCAAGCGATCAACCATGTCAGGGTTACATGCCGCCATTCCGACATACCGCCACTCCGACATTGACGTCTAATTGCCGGAGTGGCGGTATTTTCATTTATAGCAAACGTCCCTGCACTCCGACATTTTTTTTTCTTAGTCGGAGTGGCAGCATGTTTGGTATTTTTCAACATACTGCCATTCTGACATGAGGCTGCCTTGCCTTATCATGGCTGGTGAGGCCAAAAAAAGGTCCTGGCTGGGTCATTATTGAGAGCCAGAAAAACTCATTCTATTCAAATGGATACAAAATAAAGGTTAAAACGTCTCAAATAGTCATTGTTATAGTTCTTACAAGATAGTCCTTCATTGTCTTTAGTGCATCAGTGCATCATCTATGCATCAGACTTTACGGGTACTTTATTAGGCCCCAGGCAGGTAGGCTGAGTCCATGAGGCGTGGATCTGCCCAAGGTTTCTTCCTACATAACAAATTATTTACAAAGCGAGGGAGTTTTTCCTTGCCCCTGATTCTCATGGATGCTTCCCGTACTGTCTGTAAAGCGCCGTGAGACAATGTACTGTATTTGTGCGCTATACAAATAAAATTGAATTGAATTGAATAGTGCCGGTTTCATGCATGTGTGAGAGCAACACAAGGAGTGAGTGCACAACTGGACTCATAACGCAGTTAAATGGACAAGTGTTTTTTTTCTCTCCCTTTCTCTCTCTCTTCTCGGTGACCTTTGGTGTTGGCTACTTTCATAATGAAAAAAAATCACCCTTATAGTAGGCCTACTAGGGAGCAAAAAAAAAAAATAGGCTCCGCAAATCACGGCCGCTATAAAAGACTGCTGCAGTAAAGTGCGCTGGTTTAAGCAGTGAATAACACATCAATTACAAAATACCATCGGTCTATGTTCTGTTTTGTTAATAACTTAACGAAAAAAATATACTTGAAACAACAAGTAAACTTGGAGAAGTTGTAAGCTAGGGATAAAGAAACGTCGGATGGCCTCCGCGCAGGAGAAAGCAGCCGCTTTTAACAGTAAATCAACACAAAAACAAACAAAGTCCCGAAAGTTTAATACAACTATTATCCCCCAAATCAAAGTTTATGGATATCCAGTCTGATCGTGGTAGTCTAGGCTATAGATTGGCTACCTAACGAAAAGCAAAAGTCAAGTAGCCTATATGAGAGATTTTGCGCAAAAGACGTCTCCATCTTTTGCTTTGGATAGTGCGTTATTGGACATAAACCTCTACTTGCGGACCACTAGTATGGTGGTTTGTTAACAACAATATGAGTCAGCAAATACATCCAAAGATAACATTTTGTTATTATGACCAGTCAATTAGTTGAACATATAGCATATAGGCACTGTGAAACCGCTTTGCGCTAAAATGAAAGAATAAAAAGCACCACGAATGATTCTCCTTTTAAAAAAATTCCATCGATAATGGGTCTAAATGGGATGGGCAAAACAGAGTAACAGCCCATACCACGCAAACTGGGAACATTGCTTTGCCCACGGAAAGAAACGTTTGCTGGTTACTACTAGCTACTTTGTAATCTAGTTGCCTTGAATTGACACATGGGTTTGCAAAAAGAAAATGGGATATTCATCCAATCTCAACGGAGGCTATCTAAATCTGCTCTCTGCATAACGCTGCCAAGAGAGAGAATAACAGGCATGGTGCGAAACTTCACAGGTTGTTTTATGTAGCCTGTAGGCTATATAACTGTAGCCTATTAACTGTCATAAACAAATGAAGAAGACATTTAATATTTATGTCATCAAAAGATTTAGTAGGCTAGGCCTAAACTAGGACGTGAGTGACGGGCTTGTCCACGACTTTAATTTTTCATCAGTAGACTCAGCATTTAAGCATAGGCTACATCCCCAGCCCAAAACCTCCGTAGGCTATGTAACTGTATTATAACGGGATGCAGGGCTATTCATGCGCCACTGAAAATAACCTATGACTACAGAAACAAATTATCTGAAATCGTTGCATTTGCGTAAAAAATAATTAGATGCCACCTCAGGGTTCGAGTTATGATTCCATCTTCGTGGGAGCCCATGAATTAATCATGGCGAGGGGGTGGGGGGGTGGGTGTGTGTGTGTGGGGGGGGGGGGTATGGGATGGGAAACAAACAAAACACTGATCAAACTGAAAATAATCAGGGGCAAGGCCCACAAACTAGGCAATATAACATACCATCATTAGATCCTCTCGCGTCAGAGGCAAACCCCGACTGTTATGCACGGTAACTATCGGTCACAACCAAATCATGGTTTACAATCAATTAAGACATTGATTTATGTTTACAACCTATACATTGCAACTGCGCAAGCATACCGTGCCCCTTTATCATCAGAGAACATAATAACAGCATGCCAATAAGGCAATAACACAAAAAGAAAAGATGATCAACAACCCTGTAACAAGCGCTTCCCAGCAGGAGCGCGCTCGCAACTCCATAAAAAGGTTCCATCTCCCATAGCTCGGTTTGATCCCCGCTTATGATAACTTTATTTGTCAGTAAAATATTATATACTATTGTATTGTCAGAGCCCCCACAGATGTTTGAGTTTGCTGCTTTCATGGGAGCCAGACCTCTCTCTATGGGAGCTCAGCTCCCACCTAACTCGAACCCTGCACCACCTGCCCAAAAGTGGACCGGCTCATCAGATCGCACAGATTACCAGCCTGCTTCCACACGTGAGAGAATAGCCTATAGACTATCCACGACAAACCCACAACAAACATAAGACACCCTTCCAGAATTGAGCACAGTAATCAAGACATAGTGAGGGAGAATGCCCAAAGCATGTAGGTAAAAATTGTGGCAACTGTAGGGTGACAGCGGCCACAGCTCAAGAGAGCAGAGGGGAGGGGCACTTATCTCAGAGCGGCCGCACTTTTCCCTTCGCTTAAATAAACCAATAAAAGATAATGCCCCCAAATAGGGACGTGCTTCATTATGCTGTCGGAATGGCGGTATGTCGGAATGGCGGTATGAAAAATGTTGGGATGGTTGATGTCGTAATGGAAGGATGTCGGAGTGGAGGGATGTCGGAGTGGGGGGATGTCGGAATGGAAGGCGGTCCCCCCATGTCAGCACTATTACTGTTCGCAGAACTCATACGGTCTTCTTTAAACAAAGGTCAGAATACTGAAGCTGTTTTTATTGATTTCCGCAAGGCTTTTGATACTGTAAATCACCAGATTTTGTTAAGGAAGCTTATGTCATTTCAGTTATCCGCATCTGTGATCTCAATGATGTCCTCCTATCTTTCTAAGAGGTTTCAAGTTGTTAAGATTGCTCATGTAACATCTGGCTCTCTAGAGAGTAATATGGGAGTCCCCCAAGGTAGTATACTTGGTCCTTTGCTTTTCCTGTTATATATCAATGATCTTCCTTCCATATGTAAATACTCAAATTGTCTTCTGTATGCATATGATACTGCCATTTTTCTCTCTGATTCTGATCCTGTCATAAACTCAAAGCTGTCTTCTGATCTTCATAATTGGTTGGAAGCAAATCATTTAACCATCAACGTAAAGAAAACTGAATGTATGTACTTCCATTCTCAGAGGAAAAGGTTATCCATCACTGACCCTATTAGCCTTTCAAACCAACCACTTGTGACCACAAACACCTATAAATATCTTGGTGTGACACTTGACTCACATCTCACTTACTGTGAACAGACCTGTAAGCTATTGAACAAGCTCAATCAGAAACTTTATGTTTATAATAAAATCAGACCTTATCTTTCATTTTCTGTTTCTAAAACGTACTGTACCTTCATGCAATAATTCTTTCATTCGAGCGCAAGCTGACAGGGATAGAGCGAGGCACGCTCTCCCACTTCTCATCCCTGAGAGAGTTCAAAGACGCCCATCACGATCACACACTCAACAGTGATTATTTGCAAGGTGCAAGGTCCGATGATGTAGCCTACGTGTCTGTAGCTGAGGGGGGAAGAGAAGGATGCTCATCATGAATCATGAATGTTCATTTTGTATTTGTAGCCTACTTAGTCATTTTAATAGTAGACATACAGCTTATGTATTGGAAGTCTATGTTGCCTTATATAAGGCTTTTAGACTTTTGCGGCTCCAGACAGGTATGGTTTTCGTTTTTTTGGGCCAATATGGCTCTTTGAACATTTTGGGTTGCCGACCCCTGAGCTAGAATATACAACAGAGCATACAAGATTCACCATAAACTTCCTAGTTGGACACATCACTGCACAGCTCTCACTCATTCAAAGGCACTGACCTTTCAGAATTATATCATTAACCACGCTATATCATTTTACTTTCAGTTACAATCACACTGCACTATACCTTCTCTTGCCGCATTACTACCAATCACACATCAAGGGCGGACTACAAGATCAGTAACACAAGCAAAACTTCCTGTACCAGCTTTCAAAAACACCTATGGCCAGAGATCATTTTTCCTCACATACACAAAAATTTGGAATGATATCCCATACCACATCAGAACAACAACATCCATTTCACACTTCAAAAACACTTACAAGTCGCTTCAATTGAACAGTTACACATGCAACCACTAAAACCCTACACTACACATGCATATTATTTATGTTTTACCTAGTGTTGTCTATTTGTTTTTATTTGTGATATAATTTGTTGTCGTCGATGGTTTTGTTGTTACTGTGATGTGCCCTATTTTTAGTCTTATCTGTGTTGTTATTCTGTGTTTAGTGTGCTGCAGAACAGGAACCTGCTGTAAACCAGCACATGCTGAGCCAGGCCCATTTTAAAATGTAACTGCCATGTTACTTTTAAAATTATTCCTGTATAATAAATGTTAAAATAAAATAAAAAAAGGTATTCCAAATAATCATTAAACGGCCTTGATATGTCACCAGACATGAAGGAATCATGTGCATTTTAAACACTGATATCACTGACAGTTGTAGTCCAGCCAGAATATTTGCATTTGAAAAGCTAAGTTGCAGCCCTTAAGTAGTGTTTATGTTGTCATTTCAAGCGGTATTTATGTTGATGTCATTGTCAAGGCCTCATTATGCTTTCGAAAAATATCACAACAAGATCAGAAATAAAACAAGCATATGTATAGGAGATGCTTTTGAAAGTTGGAGACGACTGAAAGCAACAAAATATTTTGAACATGATTGTAGTCCCCATTTTGGCCACATCCTACACACAGCTCCTTTAACAAATTGTAAGAAATTAAATATATTGCATACAATAATTACCGGTCTTGACCACTGCCCCAGTCCCCAGTCCATACAGCTTCTCCGTTAGAATGCCCTTTTTGAGAAGCACTGTCTTAACAGCATGAGCAATGGTATCTGCTTTGCCATCTGTGACCGATATCAGATCAAGGGACTGGCTATACACCTGTTTATCTGATATCTTATCAAAATAGGTCCCTCCAGAACTTGTGCTAGAATTTCCAGCATCTCATCTACAGTTAGTAGTAGCTGACAGTTGGTGTTTCCGCCCGTGTTCCACGGAGGGGGAGGTAGGCGTCATGAATTTTGTTAATATAATTCACATGTAATGTACCTAAACAACCGCCAGGTGGCACTTAGGTGCATGATTACCCTGCGCCAAAATCAGACCAGAGACGGTTGATGATGGACAACTTTTGATTGCACGAGTCAACAATGACGGGAATTATCAGTATCGAGAATCATCTCTGTCATCAGAAATTTGCGAAGAACCTCTCCTCGCGCAACGAATTTGGCGGTGACACTACACCACAGACAGGACAATGAGGTAAGTTAATGCGAGTTAATGTAGCATTTTAGGTTAAGGCAAAGGTTACTATGCCTCGGGCACCACACAATTAAATTAGTTAACGTTACATGTTGCTAACGTTGGTTGAGGTAAGATATGGACATAACCGCTTTACAAAACCACTTATGTAACGTTAGCTGTGTCTTAACACTTTGGCTGACTGTTGTCTATTATAAAGTGCTTTACAAATAAATTTGACATTGACATTGACATTTGACATTGACAGCTGCCGTCACTTGGTGGGTGAGCAGTAACGTTAGACTACCTCGCTGGGAATGGGAGAGACGGAGACTAACGTTAAGATGTGTAAGCAACATTCACAAATTATCACCAAAGATTAAATGTTTAAGCCAGTAACGTTATGTAGACACAAGCACAGTCAACCTTGGTCGAATCGTTAATGTATCCTCTCATTTCAAAAATCCAAGTAAGTTTACTCAGCAAAGCAACATGACTGTTAGCTAACGTAGCACATCTATGTTCCCACAGCCCTATGTTCCCACATTTGTTAGGAACTTTTGTTTTTCACAGAATCTTTGGAAATTAGGCCCTATGTTCCCACAGCCCTATGTTCCCACAGCCCCATGCTCTCACATTACAAAGTTAAAAAAAAAAAAAATAGACACTATTTTCCCACAGCAATATGTTCCGATAAGGGCATGTTCACACCAACACAGGTAATATTTATCCAGCTAGCCCTTCCGTTCACATTAGAATGGAAGATTCTGAAAATGAAAATGATTCCAAAAATGATTGCTGTGGTCGGTTTCAAAAATGATCGTTGAGGTGGATGAGTCTTGTTAGCAACAGCACCTTGCTAGGGGGCTAACTTTTTAAGTAACACAAATGCATGAATTGAACAGCTTGGATGAAGCTTTATCAAATAAGATGCGGTTTCTGTAAGGTATGGTTAAGCTTAAAGCACAGTCAATACACAGTCAATAACGCCAGCGTGATTAACTTAGTAGGCTAACCATGGCTTGAATTGGTGGCAAGTAGGCTAATGCTACGAAAGCATGGTCATGTTTGAAATGTCTAACGTTAGTTTTCCTGTTTTGATATCACCGTGTATTTTTATATATTTTTTCAGAAAAGTAAAGGAAATATAACCACACATAGAAAATGATGTAACCTATCGTTTCAAACAAATCCCTTGCATTTAAACCCTTGACTTCTGTAAGGTATGGTTAAGTTTAAAGCACAGTCAATACACAGTCAATAACGCTAGCGTGATTAACTTAGTAGGCTAACCATGGCTTGAATCGTTGGCAAGTAATGCTACGAAAGCATGGTCATGTTTGAAATGTCTAACGTTAGTTTTCCTGTTTTGATATCAAAATATATTTTATCAGTTAAGTAAAGGAAAATATAACCAAATATAGAAAATGATGTAGCCTATCATTTCAAACAAATCCCTTGCATTTAAGACCTTGAAGATTGCTTAATAGCTAACGTTACCTATTGCCAGCTACAGTAGCACCTGGATATTTTTAACACCATGGTAAACGCAACCACAACGAACTGTACCTTTACTAATTATTACATTGGAATTATGTCTCTGGCAATGCTTGCAACATTGGGTTTTCCATGTCATTGAAAGATGCCTGCATTTTCTCATAGTTAGAACGTTGTATCAAGTTAAACACAGAAATTAAAATTATAATTTCACTTTTAAAAAATTGTCCACATAGCAAATGAATACTTAGGTCAGATTTTAATCTAAAATTTAACATTGTTAGTTGTTTGTTTGTGGTTTAAGTGGTTGGTGTCTGATTGACTTTCTGAGCCCGTCATGCACATTTGGAACTCATGTTGGGGGAAGGTAGACAATTGTGAATGTCTTTGTTGCTGTTATTCTCAGAACTGTGGTTCAGGCTCCGTGTTGTCATGTACTTTGCTGATTTTATTTTATTTTTATCCCATTGAACCATTCTGCAGGTGAATTTGGTGATAACTCTTGAAGGCAGTGACTTTTTGGCCTAGAAAGTGCACCATGGAGAGTTTATGAATTTGCTGAAGAAGATTGACATGGAGAAGAGGACGCAGCTCATGTCCGCCCAGCTGGGACCAGGCTTGGCCAGCACGCAGTTCCTCACTCCTCCCTCCTCCCTCACAGCACAGCTACTCAGCCACCATGGAGGGTCCCCGACCAGCCCTTCCTCACCCCTCCCACCTGGACTTGGTCTTGCTCCTGTTACCACTCCAAAATACACCTCCCCCTGTAAATAGTTGTTGTTTTTTTGTGCTGTTTGTTTTAATTAGGTATTTTTTAAGTGTTTATTTTCTGTTCTTGTTCTGTTCAATAAAGATTTTACTTTCCGTTTTCAAAACAGTTTTGCTTCTGTGTCTTTCTGTCACTAGGGGAGCTACTGTAGTAGAAAAAAGTCTCAGGCAAGGAAGTAAAAAAAATAATAATAATTTTGGCCCCGAGGCTGAATGCATTGCATTAATGTGTTGTAACCATTCCCTAATGCTATTGCAACTGCTTCTGTGCATCTGATTGATTGTTTATTTAACTCATTGACTGCCAGCCGTTTTCAGAATAGAGCGTTCCATACTGCCAGAGGTTTTGGGGAATTTTGACTGTTTTTTTACAGAATATTATGTGTTACGACTACATAACAATGAAACTACCACAAGAAAGAGCAGACTCTCTTCTTTCACCAGAAAAAAAAAGTTCGTTTCTACCCCTTTCCATTGCTTAGAAATCAGCAGGCGAACATAAGCTACTTTCTCCAAACACTCCCGTTTTTTATCAAAAAAGGGAGAAAATTAGCGTTTTGTTTGACAACGTTAGTGTCTTGGATGCGCGTTTTTTTCGGTCTATTAGCACGTCAAACATCGGGAAAATGTCTTCCTTTGATAAGACCACAAAAACAACAGTAACAGGGGGCTTTTGGTAATAAAATAGACATTGTTGTAACAAGGTAAATATATGCTATTACAGGCTGTGACAGCGATAACTGAGTGATCAACATCCGGCTCGCAAATTCTTACCTGACCCGGAACTGTGAGCTAGCTGGGCACTGAAACAAGTCTCAACTGCTATTTCCGTTTGCCCAAGGTTGATCTCCTTCATCTCCCACGATCGGAACACTACTCGAACTACTATGGCAGTGACACATACTCTGATCGAGTGTGAACTGCCTAAACTTCTCCGATTTACGTCTGCACTTTGCTAGCGGCATACTTAGCCATGTCATTAGCTTTCTCTACTTCTCCCTTGGCTATATAATACCTATGAATCTCTGCTGATCTCACATCCAAAGTGACACACTGCCACCCTCAGGATCAATTTGGAACAACAATTTTCGACGGAGAATTCTGATATTTACAGACAAGGTTCCCTAGGTCTTTCTGCAGCCCGCCCCATTAAAAAACACAGTTGACGTCTAAAGACGTCATTGGCAGTGAACGGTAGTATTTCAGTTGACGTCTAAAGACGTCATTGGCAGTCAATGAGTTAATAGTAAGTACTCAAAGTTTTTTTCCCCCAATGTACTGTATAAACCTAATGATGGATAGGGATCAATTTCCAACAACTGGTAGTGTTGAAAATCTATCCGGTCTCCTAAATAATAAAGATCATAGAGGACAAGGTTCAACAAACTTTGAAAAGTAATCCTCTAATTGATATGAAGCGAATCTGTTATCACCTACTGTTCTTTAACTTTATACAATTTTATGGGGTTGAGTCCGCTACCGGAGACGTAGTCAAAGGTAATGCAGGACATAACCTATCGAGCCAAATCTTGGGGGACCGCCTTCCATTCCGACATCCCCCCACTCCGACATCAACCATTCCAAAATTTTTCATACCGCCATTCCGACAGCATAATGAAGCACGTCCCTATTTGGGGCCATTATCTTTTATTGGTTTAAGCCAAGGACAAAGTGCGCCCGCTCTGAGATAAGTGCCCCTCCCCTCTGCTATCGCCTGAGCTGTGGCCGCTGTCAAAGTTGCCACAATTTTTTACCTACATGCTTTGGGCATTCTCCCATGTCTTAATCACTGTGCTCAATTCTGGAAGGGTGTCTTAATGTTTGTTGTGGGTTTGTCATGGATATAGTCTATATAGGCCATTCTCTCACGTGTGGAAGCAGGCTGGTAATCTGTGCGATCTGATGAGCCGGTCCACTTTTGGGCAGGTGGCATCTAGGCTAATTATTTTTTTTAGCAAATGCAACGATTTCAAATTATTTATTTCTGTAGTCATAGGCTATTTTCAGCGGCACATGAATAGCCCTGCAGCCCGTTATAATACAGTTACATACAGATGTTTTGGGCTGGGACTGTATGAGCCATTACGCCGAGTCTACTGGTGAAAAATTGAAGTCGGGGACAAGCCTGTCACTCACGTCCTAGTTTAGGTCTAGCCTACTACATCTTTTGATGACATAAATATTAAACATTTCTTCATCATTTGTTTATGACTGTTAATACAGGCTACATAAAACAACCGGCGGCGTTTCGCACCATGCCTATTCTTTCTCTTGGCAGCGTTATGCAGAAAGCAGATTTAGATAGCCTGCATTGAGATTGGATGAATATCCTATTTTCTTTTTGCAAACCCATGTTTCAATTCAAGGCAACTAGATTACAAAGTAGCTAATAGTAACCAGCAAACGTTAATTTCCGTGGGCAAAGCAATGTAATGTTACCAGTTTGTGTATGGGCTGCATGGTGCAACCGATCTGTTACTCTGTTTTGCCCATCCCATTATCGATGGGATTTCCATGATTTTTCTAAATATAGGATATAGGCCATAACATATTCTTAACATGCACAGGGCCAGACATTCACTTTTTCTTTGGGCAATATATAAATTACAACCATTCGTGGTGCTTTTTTATTCTTTTATTTTAGCGCAAAGCGGTTTCACAGTGCCTATATGTCCAACTAATTGACTGGTCATAATAGCAAAATGTTGTCTTTGGATGTATTTGCTGACTCATACCACCATAGGCTACTAGTGGTCCGCAAGAGGTATGTCCAAGAACACACTATCCAAAGCAAAAGCTGGAGACGTCTTTTGCGCAAAATCTCTCAGGCTACTTGACTTGCTTTTCGTTAGGTAGACAGTCTACTCTATATCCTAGACTACCACGATCAGACTGGATATCCATAAACTTTGATTTGGGGAATAATAGTTGTATTAAACCTTTGTGACTTTGTGTTTGTTTTTGTGTTGATTTACTCTGTTTAAAAATGGCTGCTTTCTCCTGCGCGGAGGCCATCCGACGTTTGTTTATCCCTTAACAACTTACAACTTCTCCAAGTTTACTTGTTGTTTCCAGTATATATTTTTTTCGTTAAGGTATTAACGAAACAGAACATAGACAGATGGTATTTTGTAATTCATGTGTTATTTACTGCTTAAACCAGCGCACTTTACTGCAGCAGTCTTTTATATCGGCCGTGATTTCCGAGCCTATTTTTTTTTAGCTCCCTAGTAGCCTATGAGGGTGATTTTTTTTTTCATTGTGAAAGTAGCCTACACCAAAGGTCACCGAGAAGAGAGAGAGAGAAAAACACTTGTCCATTTAACTGCTTTATGAGTCAAGTTGTGCACTCACTCCTTGTGTTGCTCTCACACACGCATGAAACCGGCACTAAAGACAATGAAGGACTATTAACGTTTCAAACTATAATGCACTTTACTATATGAGACGTTTTAATCTTTATTTTGTATCCATTTGAATAGGCCCTATGCTATAGAAATTCAGAGTTTTTTTGGCTCTCAATTATGGCCCAGCTAGGACCTTTTTGGTCTCATCAGCCATGATAAGGCAAGGCTCCCTCATGTCGGAATGGCGGTATGTTGAAAAATAGCAAACATGCCGCCACTCCATCTAAGAAAAAAAAATATCGGAGTGCAGGGACATTTGCTATAACTGAAAATACCGCCACTCAGACTATTAGATGTCAATGTCGGAGTGGCGGTATGTCAGTGGCGGCATGTAACCCAAATCTTGTAGGATTGCTCGCGCATTCGTTCAGCTCCTGCTCCGGAGCTGACAATGAATGACTGCTCAATGAACACTTAATTTCTCATCCCTTCACCGCACGTTTCACGCTAATGGTAGGCTATATTCTCAATGGCAGAGCGCAAAGGATCATGGGACTAACATCATGAAATGCATCGGTCACTGACAGTGTGTCAGTGTGAGGGGAAAAAAAAGTCAGAGTTAGGCAATTTCTCAAAAAAAAGTGTAGGCTACTGAGCAAAAAAATAAATAAAAATAAAGGGTCACCGACGAGGAAAAGTGCATGTCAAGGCTAATAAGTAGGCACAGAATTCAAATGAGCATCAGCTTGACTTCTGAAGCATATCTTGCATGATTGCTGGCAGTGCGGGCAGGTGCAAAACTTCTTGCGCTAATCGCGTCTGAGCTTGTAGGACTGCTGTAGGTGCTGCTGCAGCTGTTTTTACATCCACTCTACCTCCAGTAGACAAGCCCAGACTTTCTGATACTGGCCACACTTTTGACAGCCTAGCACTTGCACTTTAAACTTATTGACACGAGTGCTACACAAAACTTCTTGCGCTAATCACGTCTGAGCTTGTAGGACTGCTGTGGGTGCTGCTGCAGCGGGGGGCAGACATCAGCCTCTCTGTCTGGACAAATCTTGTAGGATTGCTTGAGCATTCGTCCACCTTCTAATTAGGAGGAAGAAATTGTTCAAATTGAATGGATTCAATCTATTGTCTTTAACATTTCTTGGATGGTAATCTTTTCACTGCAATATTTGCTGGTGACACCACCACACCATGGCTGACAGACAGGAAAATGAGGTAAGATAATGCGCGTTAATGTACCACTTTACTCGGGCACCACGCCATTGAATTTGCTAATGTTACATGTTGCTAACGTTAAGGAACGATATGGACATAACCATTAAGACCACTGTACAAAACCATTAATGTAACGTTAGCTGTGTCTTGTCATTTCAGTTGTTCCTTAATGGATTTCCTATGTTACTTTAACTTTTGACATAGACATAGTCGAGATTTGCCAACATTTTTGTTAATGTTATCACTGATTTGACAGCTGCCGTCACTTGGTGGGTGAGCAGTAACGTTAGACTACCTCGCTGGAGATGGGAGAGACGGACTAGAATGCTTTGTTTCGGGTTTAGATCATTAGTCATTGCGTTGAAGTGTTTCCTATTAATGTTGATGAACTATGCTGGTATGATTGGAGCGGTATATTAATCAAAGGAGCTCTATAAAAGAAAAAAATAATGAGGATTGTCTGTTGGTCGGTTGCAAATTTCAGGCTTTATCATGCATGGATTGTTATTGTCTATTTGGTGGATGGTTGAAATTGGGGATGGTCAGAAATGTTTTCTTCAGAGTAAATTTAAAAATACTTTTTATCTTTTCTTCTATCAAGGTCAAAAATGTCTGTGAGCAACCATGAGAACAGGAAGTCGAGGTCGAGCTCGATGAACATCCAGCTCTTCCAGAAGACATCCCACGCAGACAGCCTCCTGACTCACCTCAACCTTCTCCGCAAGCGAAGGGTTGTCACCGATGTCATTCTACAGGCTACAGTAGCAGCTGGAAATGTTCAACACCATGGTAAACGCAACCACACGAACTGTATCTTTACTAATTATTACATCAGAATAATGTCTCTGATAAAAATGTTTTGTTTTTGTTGAAAACTGCTGACAACATTGCGTTTTTCAAGTGATCGAATGATACTGTACCTCCATTTTCTCATAATTAGAACATTGTGTCAAGTTAAACACAGAAATTAAAATGATCATTTTACTTTTAAAAAAATCGACCACATAGCGAATACTTGGGTGGGATTTTAATCCAAACTTTATTGTTGTTCGTGGTTTGAGTGGTTGGTGTCTGATTGGCTTTCTGACCTCGACATGCACCTTGGGAGCTCATGGTGGGGGAAGGTAGACAACTGTGAATGTCTTTGTTGCTGCTTTTCTCAAAATTGTGGCTCAGGCTCAGTGCTGTCATGTACTTTGCTGATTTTTTTTTTTTTGTCCCATTAAACCATTCTGCAGATGAATTTGGTGATGAATCTTGAAGGCAGTGACTTGTTGGCTGAGAAAGTGCAGGTGAATTTGGTGCTGAATCTGGAAAGGAGCGACTTGTTGGCTGAGAAAGTGGACTGTGGAGAGTTTGTGACCTTGCTGAAGAAGATCAGATTGAGGCAGAGAAGAAGATACTGATCATGTCCGCCCAGCTGGGACCAGGCCTTGCCAGCCCCAGTTCCTCACTCCTCCTTCACAGCCACCTCAGCCACATTCTGTTTTAAACTTTTTATTTATTTTCAAATCAGTTTTGCTTCTGTCTCTCTCGATCAGTAGGGGAGCTACTGTAGGAGGAAAAAACCTGAGGCAAGTCTGAGGAATTTTCTAGTGCTGTCTTTTGGCCCTTGCAAAACCAGCCTTTCAACATGTGTTTTACTACTGTCAGCCAGGGGGAGGGGGCTTCCACCAAGCATTGGTGGCCTAATCTCTGGGCCACCCAAATGGCTAGCCCTCTCCTGGAATCTACAGTATATTTGCTGCTGATCAATGCTGATAAGTAACATAAACTAATGTTAGCACGCCAACTGGTATCAAATAAAGATATCCCGACATTGTACAAAATGTATTTTGTAAAATCAGAACTACAACAAAGAAAAAGGTGACATAATGGCTACAACAAAGGCTTCTCAAAAACAGAACAACTATATACAGTAAAACAAAATATAAACATAATTGGAACTTTGTACTGTAACAAATATAAATATAATTCGAACTTTTGTGGCTTGGCTAGCAGCTGCTCCTTCACCTCCTCAGAATCTGCCTGTCGGTGCCTCCTGCTTGAGGAGAGTTGCTGTGGTGATGGGGGTGGGGGTGGCGGTGGCGGTGGCTGGGGTAGTGAAGGAGGTGGGTCCTGGGGCTTCAGGGAGTCCTCCATGGGCAACACACAACTCCAGTCCTAGTGGAGTAGCAGTAGCAGAAGCACTGGCAGGTGAGAGTTTAAGTCCGTGTAAGTGCGGTCTGGACTGGAACGGTTTTCATCAGGACTCCTTAAAAAGTAACCAGTCTAACGTTAGCAGTCCCGTGCCTACGGAAGAGCATTAGGATCAGTAGGAGATATATATTTTGCTAATCTCTGAGAAATAAACTCAGAGTAAAAAAGTCGGAATTTTCGAGAAATAAAGTCAAAAGTTCTGAGAAAAAAGTCGAAAATTTAAAAGTCGAAACTTTCGAGAAATAAAGTCGAAAGTTTTGAGATACAAAGTCGAAAGTTTTGAGATTCAAAGTCGAAAGTTTTGAGATTCAAAGTCAAAATTTTCGAGAAAAAAAGTCAGAAATATGTGACCTTGCACAGCGAAATCAGTCGCATTGGCATTTTTTTCAAAATTATGTTATTTCATTCACATGAAAGGCAAGAAAATAACCTTTCAAATGTTGCAAGTCAAAGAAATTGAAAAGCGGAGAAAAACAACGCTGAAGTTTATTAGCTTGTTGCAAGAAAGTTATTAGGCTAGCTATTTTGAACATAAGGCTATCAGTGAACTCAGCTGAATTAATTCTGCTACTATTCCAACCAAACCAGTTAAATGATATCAAGCCTACTTATCTAACATGCAACCAAGACAGGAATACCCCTATTTGTGGACTTTACACGAAATATGGATATAACATGGATACAACTTGAAGTTCACCGTAAAGGTAAGAGCCAGTGGATGGTTTGGTATTTTGCTATGAAGTAGGCTAGGCCACGCAACGATGCAATGTGGATGCAGCTGTTAGTATGGGATTTATGGTTGTCATGTCCCTCATCTGAGTGATATCCTTGAAGCAGAAAAATCAGCAGACAGTTAATACTTGGCTTGTGCCGTTTATAGCACTACCGAACGCTTAACAGCTTATTAAACTTCCAGTTATGCCAACTAGCTGCGCCGACTTTAGAACCAGTCTGACTAGCCAGCTTCCAACTCAGTCAGATTCTCCACCCGACGTTAGCTCCATCTAGAGGAATTTTATGGACCCCAACTCAATCTGCAAGTTACTTATAGCCTAGTTTATGAAAATGAAAAAGCCCTTTACATTCAGATTATTATTTTTTTTTTATAATCTATAACGAATGTTCACATGCCCTGCTGTAGTTTACTGTACAAACCAATTAGCACTAGAAATCTATGACAGCTAAGTTAGTACAATGCTAAATGGATACACTTTCTCAATAAACACATTTTTAACCCATTTAAGGTATGAATTTCGGCATAAGTTAACAACAATCTGAAAGGGTAGACTTTATTCTGTCAAATTATGCTGAAATGTGAAATTCGACTTTTTTGGTGCAAACATTCCATTTTTAGAATTTTCTCAGAAACGAAGCTTCTGCGAAGCGACTGATTTCGCTGTGCAGAGTCACATATGTAGAAGGCGGGCGGAAGTGATATTCGCCGGTGATCAGTGGACATGAATGAGATCAGTGAGAGGCTGGGAGAGGGCGACACCCGCTTCAGATGCGTCCCTGCCTTGTTATGATGCAGCTGGACAAAGTGAGAGTTTAGCCCCACACCAAGCACAAACATCGAATCCCTTGGCCAATGTTAGTGGTGGTAACAATATTTCAGGGGGTCGGATTGTTCATCGTGAAGTTAGGAGGCAAGTTAGTAGTGTGGGGAATGCCGGAGTTTATATGGGAGCACAGTGTTTTTATCGCGCTAGCCAGCTAGCTTCTATGCCTTCTGACTGTGCCTCTCCATAATCCGACAGTAACGTGGAGGCTGGAGGTTTTGACTAATGCCACTGGGGATGTTACGAGGTCTTAGTGTTCATAGGAGAGTTAGGGTACAACATCTGTACAACAGCTGTATCATAACAAGGCAGGGATGCATCTGAAGCCGGTGTCTTCCTCTCCCGGCCTCTCACTGGTCTCATTCATGTCCAGTGACTGCCGGTGAATGTCACTTCCGCCCGCCTTCTACATATTTCTGACTTTTTTTCTCGAAAATTTTGACTTTGAATCTCAAAACTTTCGACTTTGTATGTCAAAACTTTCGACTTTATTTCTCGAAAGTTTCGACTTTTAAATTTTCGACTTTTTTCTCAGAACTTCTGACTTTATTTCTCGAAAATTCCGACTTTTTACTCGAAAATTCTGAGTTTATTTCTCAGAGATTAGCAAAATATATATCTCCTACTGACCCTAATGCTCTTCCGTACGTGCCTCATTCAAACAAATAGGTGGCAGAAATTGCAGTCTCTCACTCAGGCCTACAGGACTGGTGTGATATCCAGCCTTTTGAATTTGTTTTCTTCTTTCGTTCATTAGCTCTTCCTTCTGCTGTGGCTTTATCCATGCAGAAGCGATGGCTTTGTCACAGGTCGCTGGTCCAAAAGAGTTATCCTGAACACGTGGCTCGATCAAATCTATGTGGTGGGTCACATGTTGTTGTAAAGATCTTTTTTAATTGGCTAAAAGGTCAGTTAGGCCTAAAAACCTGAACTTCCCATTGGTTTGGCTGGCTGTCAATCAAAGCCAACGTGGCCAATATTACGCAGACACATATGGGGGACCGCCTTCCATTCCGACATACCCCCACTCCGACATCCCTCCATTACGACATCAACCATTCAAACATTTTTCATACCGCCATTCAGACATACCGCCATTCCGACAGCATACTGAAGCACGTCCGTATTTGGGGGCATTATCTTTTGTTGGCTTATTTTAAACGATGGGGGAAATACGCCCGCTCTGACATAATCCCCCTCCCCTCTGCTTTTGCCTGAGCTATAGCCTCACTCGCCTCACAGGTTGCCACAACTTTTACCTATATACTTTCGGCGGGCATTCTCCCTCATCTCACAAGATTGCTGTGTTCCAATGCTGGAAGTGTGTGTTAATGTTTGTTAGGTTTGTCGTGTGTCATGTGTGGAAGCAGGCTCGGGCTTGTAATCTGTGCGATCTGATGAGCCGGTCCATTTTTGGGCCGGTGGCATCTAATTTCTTTTTATGCAAATGCAACTATTGTAAATTATGCTATTTATTTCTGTACCCTAGGCTATTTTCAGCAGCCCATTAGTAGCCCTATATTGCCCCTTTATAATACGGTTACATCCAGAGGTTTTGGACCGGGGTTATCCGAGCCTGGCACAGGCTACGCCGAGTCTACTGATGAAGTCATGGGCAAGCCTGTCACTCACATCCTAGTTTAGGACTTTGGTCGTCTTTCTTTGATTACTTTAAAATAAAATATATTTTCTATTTGTTTAGGACTGCACAGGCTACTCGCACCACATCTCTGTTGGTTGCGTTATGCAGAAAGCAGATTTGGATAGCCTGCATGAGATTGGACAGTTGAATGAATATTATAGGCTATCCTATTTATTTCTTCTGTAATCCTTTGTTAACACCATAGGCTCCAGTGGTGGTCTGCAAGTCAGCAAGTGGTAAAGCTTAGGCTATGTCCAATAATGCGCAAGGAAAAAGCTGGACACGTCTTTTGCTCAAAATCTCTCATGCCTACTTAACTTTTCCTTTATGTTTGGTAATCAATCGATAATCTAGGCTACCGCGATCAGACAGGATATCCTTAAATTTTGATTTGGGGATAATAGTGCATTGAACTTTACGGACTTGGTTGTTTGTTTTTGTGTTGATTTAGGCTACCCGACGTTTGCTTATCCCTACAACTTCTCCAAGTTTAGGCTACTTTTGTTTCCAGTATATTTTTTTCGTTAAGATATTAACCTTTTTTGATTTATAATGTGGTGAAACGTGGCCATTAGTGTCGAACAGACCGCTTTGTCATTTAGGCTATGTGTTATCCACTGCTTAAACCAGCGCACCTTACTGCAGCAGCATTTTATAACAAGACACCTGTGATTTGTGTGGAGCCTATTTTTTCTTTTTAGCTCCCCGAAAAAGGGTGATTTTTTTCATTATGGAAGTAGGCCTAGGCAAAGGTCACTGAGGGGGGAAAAAAACATCCATTTAACTGCATGCATGTGTTGCTCTCACACGCAGAAAACCAGCGAAGGCAATTGGGACTGGCAACGCTTAAGATAACTAACAATGCACTTTACCACAATGAGACGTTTTAATATTTATTTTTTAAACCCATTTGAATAGGCCTTATAATACAAATTAAGAGTTTTTTGGCTTTCAATAATGACAGAGGCCCGGACCATGGCCTCCTCATCATGATTCAAGGCAAGGCTGTCTCAGGTCGGAATGGCGGTATGTTGAAAAGTAGCAAACATGCCGCCAAAAAAAATGTCGGTGCAGGGACGTTTGCTATAATTGGAAATACCGCCACTTGTGAATGTCAGAGTGGTGGTATGTCGGAATGGCGGCATGTAACCAGACATATGCTAGCCACGTGTTTTCCTAATGCCAGGTATCAGCCTGGTCCCAGTCCCATGTTCACGTGTTGCACGGCATATAACAATCCTCGACCGTCGGCTTGCGTCTGCTTTGTAAAACCAAATAATAACGGTGTTTTTAAAGACAAAAATATAAATGGCGACATCATTACAAATGTTAAAGGACACTTTCGCTACTCTCTGCCAAAGTTCATCTCACCTTGGCAACTCGTGTATCAAAAGCTTCCTGTTCCAGAGCTTTAACCATGAATTGAGGGAGGTTGCATCCTACCAATGTGTTACATTTTCAGACATGGGATAAATAATTCATTTATTCATATTAACAGAGCTAGCTTCCTTCTGCTGTAACAATTAGCTTCCATAATAAACAAAGTTTACATTGGCTAGCTAACAATATACAATATATATATATACACACACAAAAAACAAATAACTATTTACAGAAAAACACGACTTACGACTGCCATTATCAGGACTATATAAAAGAAAAAAAAATAAAAGAAAATGGTGCCTATCACACTAGAACACCAGGCCAAGGGTGCCCAAAATGGCCTTAGCTGGCCAATAAGGCTAGCCTTTTGTGCTTGAAGGCTTTGAATGTGCATATGTGCATCACCTTCTGTTGGCACTGCTTTACATATCGGTTGTAAGCTTGCCTGGCCGTGAGGGTCTTGTCCAAAGGGACCAGGTGCAGCTCAGCGGATGACCACCTTATGTATGTGCCCGTGTTGGCCACGACTTGACTGTCAGAAATGCCCAGACTAGGGACTTCGTCTGGATTCATTTCTCTGAGGTCCTCTGGCTCCCTGGACCTTGACGCCTCCTCCTTTGGCGGGGAAGCTTTCGGTAAGAGAGGTGGAGGCTTCGCCGTAACCTTGTAGGGTACAGTGGGGTGGAGCTTCCAGAGTTTGAGGGCAGTCACCTGGTCAATGAGCTGGCTCTGGATCAGCCGGCGCTGCATCACCGACTGTGGGAAGGTGAGTTCCCTCACCAGTTCCCGCAGCTGGATATACTCAACGTAGTCTCCATTCATCCTCATGCCGACACAACTGAGGACAGTCAGCTGCTTGAGCTGCGCGGGCTTACTGAGGGCAGGGAGCCTCCTCACTATGACCTCCAGCCAGGGGAAGCCGGTCAACCTGTATCTTCCCAGGTTACGTGAGTAACTCAGCCCCCATCTTTTTATCTCACAGCAGATGTCCCCTGCGAGGGTGGCCATCTGCGCCCCAATAGGGGCTTCTGCGTCTGACTTGTGGATGGCCAAGTACAGGTTTGCGATCCTCCTGACGCAGTAGTTCTTCGACCTGTCCACCATCAACATTTTGGGTTTCAGTTCCCCCATGCCAAGAACCATGCACTTCACAGGGTCAAGGCCTGCGTCCCTGACCAACGCTAGCCCCTTCCCAGACATAGGGGAAGCTGAACTTATAACTTGTGGCCAAGTCACTTGCCAGCTTTTCGATGGTTATGCTCCCTTGCAAATAGAGTCCCTCTGGGAGTGTATCAGAGGCAAGGGCACCCCAGGGGACATCCTTCGCCGTGCCGTTGAAGAGGTCACAGAGGGCCACCCTCAGCATTTCAGCCCCAACAATGGCCTCTCCTGCACCTAGGGTGTTGGTCAGAGGCCACAGCCTCTCCTGCCGTGCTATCAAGTCTGTGTTTTTGGTCCAAACATAGACAGGCGGAGGGCTTTGCCCAAATGAGGCACTATTGTAGGGGGCCAAACCAATGAACCCCCTACAATGGGAGGCACTCTTCACATTTAAGGTGGATGTCCCTAACGAGGCAGCGAAGTGTGTGTCGAAGGCCGACAGAGGGTGCCCATAGATTATCTCCTCACAGGCCAACTCCAGCTGGAAGGCTCTCCAGGCAGCCTCGAACTCCCCCTTGCCCGTGTTGGAGATATAAATGCTCGACAATGTGGAGGCCAGTAAGTCCAGGGTGTCGTGGATGACCTCTTCAAACTTTTCGAAGTCTGTGTCTGTGAATGGCAAGACAACTGGGTATTCCTGGAAGATGGTGTCGAGGGCCTCCATGTCCCAGTATTTGCCATGGTCTGGTTACAGCTCCGTAGGGAAACCGGAACTGCCATCCAGGAAGCTAACGTATTTGAGCCTGAGCCCCAGGTTCCCCCTCAATTTCAGCAGAATGTCCTGAAGGCTGGCAAGATACTTGTTGGCCGAGTCTTGCATCGCGGCCTTTGTCCTAGGGTGGCTTAAGTCACACAAGGTGACACAGCCGCTGATGGGGTGGCTGTACCCTCTCCCTAAGTGGCAGTGTGGAGAATCCACGTAACACTGGACAAAGTTCACCTCCTGACCTTGGAACACTTTGAGGAGAGGACCTTTGATGTCCAGTAGCCGCTTGTCGGTTCGGCTCTGCATATTCATGGCCTCAAATAGCCCCAAAACACTGAAAGTGTTGACGGAAGGGCCAACCAACTTCAGAAGGCCGTGACCATAACACATTGAAGGCTGGGTCCCTTCCCTCTATGGCAGTGATGGGGACTTGGACTCGAGACTTGGACTTGACTTAAGTCGCTCATTCTGGAGACTTCAGACTTGACTTGGACTTGCCCTCAATGACTTGAGACTTGACTCGGACTTGAGCCTTGTGACTCGTGAACAATGTTCATTTCACAGAAGTGTTCATTTCATTATTTTGTTTTTTCTGATGTTTGTTATGGGAAAGCATAAGCACAATATTTCTTCTTAGGTGCAATGTAACTCATGCATACAACTGCATTCTAAATTTTCTCAGGTCTAACATTACAGCTGATTTGTCCATAGCAGATTGTGTGCATATGTCCACCCTCACCCTGTCAAAGGGAATATTTTTCCCAAGATTCAAAAAGGCTCTACTTGGGGAGAAGACTTGAGACTTGACATGGACTTGGGAGGCTCGAGACTTGACTTGAGACTTGACTTGGCATTGCGCCTCAGGACTTGAAACTTGACTTGGACTTGAGTACAAAGACTTGAGACTTGACTTGGAAAAAATGACTTGTGAACATCACTGCTCTATGGTGGACCGACATTGCCGTAACATGGTTAAAGTTGATAAAATCCAACTTGATGGCATGTTGCTCCTTTTGGCCGAATCTTGCAACAAAAGGAACGAGGACAATGCAGTCCTCTGTGGTATTTGCGTGCAGAACTGCCTTGTCAACTAGTCCAAGCACAAACTCAAGGTCTTGTTGCAGAACTTCAAAGTTCCTGGTGTCGGACAGTGACTGTTTCTTGAAAGTTGGCCTTTTCAGTTCGCTGCCTGCCAGCAGCTGCAATTGGTCTCGGAAGTAATGGGAGACTTCATTGATTGCTGTCTTGACCACTTCCTTGTAACTTTTGGGGCAATTCAGCCTGCTATCAGGCCTCAACCAGTCCTGAGGCAGGGCAGTGAGGCAAAGATGGTACCCACCATCCACAAACCCTATCCTCACACCACAACAGTGGGTCAAAACCCTGAGGCCTGCTTCAGAGAATTCTTTAAGGGGCAAGTGTTTCTTTAGGAAACTGAACTGGGGCTGGATAAAGAGTTTTTCGTCAGCTAAGGGAAGATGCAGGAAGTGGACACCCCTTTCAATGGCTGCTAGGTACTCGAGTTCAATAGTTAGCCCGTCGACGTCAAAACTGAAGTTAAATACTTCATCTGGCTTGGGGACAACACTTGCTTCGAATACTAGTCTCGAATCTTCGGAGGATAAAAACTCGGACTGCAACTCTTTGAAATAGGCTTCTCTGTTCCCCCTCTCCATTTCCAGCACATCACTTGGGGTGGCCATGACTTGTTAGCCTTTCAACTTTCACTTTGGCAACTAGCAATTACCAAGGAGTTAGCAGGATAGCAACTTAACCACCTAGCACTTAGCCACTTAGCACTTAGCAACTTTAGCCACCTAGCCACTATCAGGAGCAGCACTTTCAGCTCTTGACTGTTTGGGATCTGGAGCTCAAATGACGGTTTTAGCCGTGCATCCGCTTTTATAGCGGACCCAAGCTGCTTTCTGATTGGTCGAAAATAAAAATAAAAAGTAATTTTATTTTTTTGTTGTTGTTGTTGACATTTTGTATCTCCGGCCAGGAATGTCGTACAGACTTGAGACACATATCGTTGGATTCCTTAACTCAAGAGCTTTCCAACGACACCAGAATGTTCTTCGCACGACACCGGGAAGTGCCTAAAAAATTACGTAAGGTTTCATTTTGCAGAGGGCCATATCTCTGGAACGGTAGGTCGTACAGAAATGGAACAATGCTTGGCGTGTTCAGAAACATCGAATTATGTCTGGCGGATCCAACTTTCAAGTCTCTACGACCTTCTGTTACGAAGTTATAGCCGATAAAAGTTTACAAAGTTTTTAAACTATCTAAAATGTAGTTTTTTGGACATATCTTCCCAATGGAAGGTCGTAGAAACTTAACCAATGTCTCTGGATTCCTTGGGACAAGACCTTTCGATCAAGTCATGTTTCGTAATTTTTGGCGCAAACCAAGAACGTAAATTTCCGATTTAAACATTTAAATTGCGATATCTCAAGAATGGTAGGTCGTAGAGAATTGAAACAATGCTCAGCGTGTTCAGAATCATCGAATTATGGTAGGTGGATCTAGCTTTCAAGTCTCTATGACATTCCATTCCGAAGGTATGACCAATAAAGCTTTACAGAGTTTTTAACGTATCTAAATTGTAGTTTTTTGGACATATCTTCCCAATGGAAGGTCGTAGAAACTTAAGACCAATGTCTCTGGATTCCTTGGGACAAGACCTTTCGATCAAGTCATGTTTTCGTAATTTTTGGCGCAAAAGTCTCTACGACCTCACGTTACGAAGTTATGACCGATAAAAGTTTACGATGTTTTTGAACTCTCTAAATTGTAGTTTTTTGGACATATCTTCCCAATGGAAGGTCGTAGAAATTCCTTGGGACCAGACCTTTGGATCAAGTGATGTTTTGTAATTTTTAGCTTAAAAAAAAAATACGAAATGTCCGATTTAAACTTTAAAATTGCGATATCTCTGGAACCGGAAGTCGTAGACAAAAACTTCCACCTCCATCGTGTTCGGCAACCACGAATTAGGTGGGGTAGATCACACTCGTAAGTACTTAAGACCTTTTGTTCCAAAGTAATGGCCGAATATATACAAATAGCTTTTTCTGAAGTCCAAAATGTTTTTTTCAAAAAAGTTCCCACAAAACCTATATAGGAGTGTGTTTCATAGCCCCCTGAGTAGAATGGAATAGCTTTTTGGTGACATGATATTTGACCCCATACAAGTTGGACTTTTAGAGTTAGGACCATTTAGTGTCGGAGATTCGGATTGATGCACTTTTCTGTGCTAAAAACAGGAAGTGAAGTCATGCGCGTCCCCGCGAGCCATTTCTCCGATCTGTAAAGCTTCGGCAATTCGGATCAGCATTGATCCGAGTTTGGAGAGTTAACTCGGTTCAAGATGGCGACGCACTTTGAACACGGTGAGTGATATTTTCTGTTTCAATACTTTCCCATGTTGTTTGGTGTTGTCATCAATCTGACAGCAGTCTGTGTTGTCAGTGTAATGGTACAGTCACTTTATTTGTGATACAGCGTTACTTTTAATGTAGTCGACGTTGCCAAACATTTGTGTAGTATGGTCACTTTATTTGTGATACACAGCGTTAGCCTAACATGGTCGACGTTACCAAACATTTGTATAGTACAGTGACTTTATTTGTGATCTATAGCATTATATTTAATGTGGTCTACGTTGCACATGGTAGGCCAACTCTCCTTCACAGAGCGGTGAACAACCTGTCTCGATAGTGTCCATGTTGACGTTAACGTTACCGAACGTTACTTTTGCCTTGTTCAGTGTTCGGTGCTACGTTAACATATCAACAGTTTTAGCCTATTTATAGTACTGCTAAAACATGAAACAGTATTATCCACCTGTCCCCGTTTCACTCACTGACACCCTAATGTATCCTCAGAGAGCACTGACGAGAAGGCCTCACCACTCCAGGAAATACGGATCAATCACGAGGGAGCAGACCCTTTTCATTAGAGATTTCATGCGACATCACCTCGAGTCTGAGGGAACTCCTGCAAAGTCTTTCAGGAGACCTCAATTCACGCTTGAAACTCGCCAAGGGAAACAAGAAATTACTGTGGATGGACCTTGCCACAAAGCTGGGCTCCCATTTTAACGAGGTTTTTAGCCCAGAGAGGGTTGCCAGAAAGTGGAACACATTATTGGAGGCGTACAAGAAGGTGAAGGACAATAACAACAGCACAGGAAGAGCCCCATCCCGATTCCAGTTTTTTACAGAAATGGACGAACTTCTTGGTGCTCAACACGACGTTGTTTTCCCTGTAGTAGGGACAGCACAGGGTCTGCAGGTGCGCAGGCCAGATGTGCTGGCCAAATCTGAGGACGCACCATCCTGCAGCCCTGCCACTGTACCCAGTGATGCCACCTCTCAGCCTGCCATCACTTCCACCGCTGCGCCACTTTCTCCAATCTCCTCTCCCCAGTCCCCACGCTCTCTAACGTCACCTTTTAGTAGTAGTAGTAGTAGCAGCATATCTCTTCTCTCTTCCACACCAAGGAAACGGAAAAGGAACAGGGAGGAAGAAATGTGGAACTACCTGCATGAGTCAGACATTAAACAAACGTCATCAAGAGACGCTGGCTGTACTGAGAGCTGGCCATGCTGACTTAATGACTCGCCTGCTGGACAAATTTTAAAGACAGTCAAACTGTATATATGTATATATTTTGCATGACCGCACTTTTAACCTAGATTTTGATCACATTTTGACCTTGCTGTGTACGTGTTTACATTTTACATGACTACATTTTATCACTGTGTAAACATCTTTCTTTTGCATGATGTACATTTTCTGACATTGGTGGGTACATGTATAAATTTTCTGACATTGGTGGGTACATGTATACATTTTGCATGATGTACATTTTCTGACATTGGTGGGTACATGTATACTGTTTGCATGATGTACATTTTTCTGACATTGTTGGGTACATGTATACATTTTGTATAAGTGGTGGCATTGACCTTGAAGTACTTGACCATTTTTTTCCAATAATAAAAAACACACATTTCAAAACCATTTCAAATCTGTCCCTTGGGATAAGAAAACAACAACTTGTGGTAAAAACCTAGTAGATAATAACAGTAGTAAATAACATAGCAAAAAGTGACACAGCAAAACAAACACTTACTGGTTGTCATCTTCCTCCCTTGGGCACCCTTGAGGATGATCTGGACACATGGCTGACTGCCAGAGACACATATTGTGTAGGAAACATGCTGCCATTATCACAATCACCACAATATCTATGCGTGTGTTCTGCAAGTCACGCAGATGCCTCCACTTGCATTTTAAGCGTCCAAACGCCTCCTCCACGATCACTCTCCCCCGGCTGATCCTTGAATTATGATCCCTATCAGTGTAGTTGAGCATTCTGTTGTCACGCTTTGGGGCCCTGATAAATGGAAATGCCTGACCAATATAAGCGCTGTCTCCCAACAGGCAGTAGGCACCCAATTTCTGCTCCCAGTCATTAAAAAGTCTGATGCTCTCAACATCCGGGCATCGTGGACTCTCCCTGGAGGTCCTGTGAAAATGTCTGTAAAACGCCCCCGCTCTTCAACAATACCCTGCAGTAGAACAGAATAGTAACCTTTTCTATTCATGTAGTCCCCCTCTGACAGGTGGCCTCTGCACACAAATGTGGCACCCATCAATTGCCCCTATGACATTTTCAATGCCACAGGTCCGACGAAATGCGAAACACCCCTCTCACATGCACTGGGCCAAGAAACAAATAAATGACCACTCTCTGCAAGAATGTTGAGAACTTGATAGACGATCCGGTGCGCAGAAGATTGTCATACATCAAATTTGTCTGACAGCTCTCTAAAGCTGTTCTGATTTGCCATATACCACAGGAAGAGTAGCAGCTTCTTTGAGGGGGGACTTGGGGCTTCCCATGATTATGTTGCCCATTGAGGCCCTTGTCCTGTAGAGTGGACAGCAAATATCTGTACTGCAGCTTGTCAACCCTGAAGTGTCTCTGAAAGGTATGGTCATCCATGTCCAGCATTATGTCCCACTGTGTGCCAGACTTCAAGATGACTTCAGGACTGGAGCGCTGCATCAGTGCAACCATCAGCCTGGTGTCAGAGAGGGAGAAACATAGGCTACCATCAGCACCAATCATGTCAACAAATGCATTAGGCCTACAAGTAGCCTACATCAAAAGCATAACGTGCATTTTCTTCAAGTGCATTTGATAGTTATTTTGCCCATGTCACTGTAAATTATCAAGCTATTATTCAAACCGCATACTTCACTAGCATCAAACTTGCCAGTTCTTCTACAAAACTCGTGAAGTGTGAGACCATGGCGACAATGACAAAAAATAACGCTGATAACACCGTCAAACATAACAGCAAAGCGTTCAAACATGAAAGTAAAACATCGACACGGTTTAGGTCGTAGCCAAGGTAAACATATCAGTAACAGACATATCAGTAGCGCAGGGCTAACGTTAACGCTACATTTGCTTTTGAACATCGCAAGTTTATGAATTGCCATACATAACATTAAACAAGGCATACAACATCAATACGGCAAGTCACAAACCTATCAATAGGTAAACATGATATCACTAGCAAATATATCAGTATGTCAGCTGGGTTAATGTAGATTACTTTACATTACGTTACATTAGCTTCTGAATAATTACAACCTATGAACTGTCGTACCTTCTTCGCTTTATGTAATCCTCTTCGATGTTCATTAGATGGTATATGCACTCCATTTGGAATTTGTCGTAGCGTGAAAGAGCCAATGCAAGGGCAGCCAAAGCTTGTTTATTTGACGTCTCCAACTCTCATCCGACCGTGGCAAATGGAACGCGTCCAACCTAAGTTTGTTGTGTTTTTAGCGGAAGTGGCGTCGGCTAAATCCCAGAATCCAAGTTTCCGATCCAAATGGAATGCAGAATTAGGCTATATTCATCCCATGGAAGCAAATAGGGCTCTATTAACACAGGTGAGTTCTTCAGTTAGTGTTAGAGGTCTGGGGCTTGGTACAGGTGATAACTACAGTGCTTTCAAGTGTGTATATGTTTACGATTTTTTGTTTACAAAGTTTTTTTTCTATATTAATTGATGTATTTTGTTTCTCTCCACAGGAATAATGGCTGACAGCGGTGTCCACACCAGTGGGAATGAGTCGGAGGTAAGTATAGCTATAACTTTGGATATTTATTTATTTAGATATTTGTCATTCACTCATTTTTTTCTTTACTTTTTTAGGCTTCAACGTTTATATTGTCGCAAACTGTAAGTTTTTGCTTAATAACAACAAGAAAGTAAGTATTTTGAGGATGCATTTACAATACTTAATCATCTTTCCATTCTTGCAGGAGGGTGACTTCATTTCCCCTTCTGAGGAAGAGGATGTGAATCTTCCTCCTCCCCCACCTTCACCTCCACCTCCAGGATTGCTGAGGAGGCAAGTCAGGCTCTGGGCGGAAGAGGACATGATTGGCTACCTCGCTGACGACGAGGACAGCGATGGATGAAAAGTCTTAATAAAGTGTTACTAAATATTGATTTGTTGTTTCAAAATTGTCTCAGAGCATTTTTTGGGGGAAAGGAACTGGGTTTGAGTTTGATTTTGACTTAGGGTTAGGATAAAAACCTAGTCAAGTCAGTTTTTTGCAATATATCGCAAAAAGGTCAAAACAAACACAAAATCAACTTCTTTCGACATGGGGTTTGGAGTTGATTTCAACTTCGAAATTGACTTCGACCTAGGGTTAGGGTTTGGACAAGAAGAAATCAGTTTTTTTGCTATATCTCCCGAATAGAAGTTCGGATTGACTTGAGATGAAGTTCCTTCGACTCGGGGTGGGTATCGATTGGTATGCAACAACTTAGGAGTTGATTTGGGAATTTGACCTTTGACCTTGACCTAGGGTTAGGGGAAATTCTATTTCCTGAAGCTGTGAGGCTCCAGGCTTAGGCACTGTCCTTCCCTGAACCAACAAGACTCTCTTCTCCAAATGAGGTTAGTAAAACTATGCTGTTATTAGCTTTACATGTAGATGTTTAAGTGTGGTGTTGTTTTGGGGGGCTAAAATGCTTCCCCTGGTGTGGTAGTTAGGTTTAGAGTATGTTCCTTGGTATGAAGGCCATAGGAAATGTGTCCAATTAATATATAGAGCAAAAAACCTTTTAATATATTAGGGGAGCTGAATGTCCTCCCAGTATTCAAACATTGGACAAAATGTCCCTAAGACTGGTAAGGAAAAATTGTGTTTAAGTAATATGGGAGCTAAAATGCCCTCACAGGTTCAAAGAATTGTGTAAATTGTAGCTAGCTGGTACAAAGTGTGTAAAGTGCCCAATTGTTGCAACATTACTGCAGTAATAGATATATCTCCATAAGCCCAGCAAGTCGAAATGGGCCTTCTTCAGGACATGGGCTAGGTAAGTATGAGTGTTAAAGGGCAAATTAACCGAAAATCGCTCAACAGGGAAATATCTTCGCCCAGCACCAGCATCAACTGAGGAAGAGAGACTGGATGCTCTTCTTAGTCCTTTCCGTTGGCAAATGAAAATACCAGCATTGAATTTAGCATATTCTTTCCTTTCTCCTTACAGATGGAAGTCCATACATTGGATTCTTTTGTCAATAATCCTGGGTTAGGGTTAGGGGAAATAAATTCTTTAGGTATTGGCAATTAGCCAGGTCCCAAGACCTGTTCGTACTGCAAACACACACAGCCTACTAAGCATCCCATAATATGAGACCTTTTCTTCCTGTATGCTCATGCACAGTCTACTAAGCATCTCGTTCTGGCCATCGCCACCCAAAGTTAGGCACTGTCCATCCTTTTGCCCACCGACAAAATCTCTCTTCTCAAAATGAGGGTTATTGTGGCCTTATATGTGTTGAATATAGGCGGTTCCGTATCATAGGTCCGACATACCATCAGGGCCGTTTCAAGGTATTTGGGGGCCCCAGGCAAACAGGGTCAGGGGCCCTAGCCCCCCCCCACCCCCCCCCCCAAAAAAAAAAAAAAAAAAAATAATAATAATAATAATAATAATAATAATATTTTTTTGCAGAAATTCAAAAAATGCAAGCAAAGAAAACAAAACTATATTGCATATTTTGTGTCCCTCTGATAATTGATAAAAGGCATACCATTAACAATAATTTCAAAAATAGACTAGAGCTTATTTGATTCCAATATTATTGTGTATTTTTTCCCTCATAAACTTTGGTCAAATAATTAGGCCATATTTATGAAGGAAATGCCATAACCTGAAGTAACCTAAGTAATTGTTGTAGCAGTAAAGCCTATAGCCTGCATAGGTTCACAGAAGAAGAAAGACACTTGTGAGGCAGAAATGCTCTCCTTCTAGGCAGAGGTCTATCCTGTTTTGGAAAGATTTTTAAAGCTATTTCCTGTCCTTATTGAACATTTAGACTGGATCTACTGACTGCACCATGTGCTCTAGTTTAATTTGATACCTATTTCGTCAATAGAGCTTAAAAATTGAGGATATGGCAGCCTTTGACAATGAATGGGTTTCCGTTGCATTTCTCCGCGAATAGCGCTTCTCTCAACAATAACGCATTACATGTATTGAATGCGGGACAGGATCTGTTTCTGACGTGAAAAATTATAATTACCAAAAAACGAGATGGCCTGCTAAATATGGGGCAGTTGACAACCCTAGCTATATTATTTTTCTCCTGAAAGAATTAAGAAGGACCAAATTTAGCCCCTTTGTGAGAGCTTGCAGTTCATGCACAATAAGTCATGCTACTGCAAAGTAATAGGCTTCTTAGCACTAAATGACAACTTATATTTGCTAGCTTGCTAAGAAATGAACCCTTGGCCATTTTTATTACAGTAAGTAACATATCTCCTTTACCTTTTTTCTTTCATTTCTCCACTTGACATTATACTCCCTTCTCTCAACTTGTAGCCTAAGTTTGCGTCTTTTTTGGCAGCCAGCCAGTGGGTGGGGCTAAGGATGGGGCCTCTTAAGGGGGATTTTCAACATAGGATTTTTCATAGAATTTAAAGGGGTGGTCACACAGTTGTCGCTGCTATGAATTGCTACCCAATCTGTCGTTCTCGGGGGCCCCCTTGAAGCGGGGGCCCCAGGCAATTGCTTGGTTTGCCTGCCTTGTTGCAACGGCCCTGCATACCATTAGTCCGACATCCCATTAGTCCGAAAATGAGGCATTGATGAGAGATCTCATTAGTCAGACATACCATTAGTCCGAAAATGAGGCATTGATGAGAGATCTCATTAGTCAGACATACCATTAGTCCGAAAAAAATAAACCCATTGTTCCGACATCCCATTAGTCCGACGATACACATGTAGAGATGCATGGATGACTTGTAAGGAGACTTATAGTAATTAATGACCAAAATATTGACGCTACTTGTCAGTGTTGAGCTGTGTGTGAGTGAATGTGTGTGGGCATATTGTGCATGTCTCCTCCTCATTTGGAATGCCTAATTTGTGATGTTTTTTTTTTTTTTTTTAGACTGAAACACATTAGCTTCGATATTCGTTTGCAAAAAAAAAAAAAAAAAAAAACATCCACGGTTGATAGATAATTGTCGCATTTTACGGAATGCGAACCTGGATTGCCCGCCACGCAGGCACCCACTACCCTAGATCTCTGCTGTTGCTTTTATGCAAACATTAACGGAATTCACACAGTGTCACGTAGGTCTAACAAAAACCATTACAGACCGAGTTTTTAGGAAATAGACCAAGGCCCGGCGACGCGTTACTTGAGGGGGGCACCAATTTTTTTTAAATCTGCGATATTTTATTATATGGCAAGGACTTATCAGAAAAACGGAGATACTCTTTTCTCATATTCGCATATAGGCCTAGTTCGTTTGGGTTTGGCTTTGAAGGCAGAGGACATCATGCATGCATTAGTCTATGCGCTTGTTGCACTGTACTTGCATTACCATTTCATGCTGTTGTTTTGAAACGTAGGCAAGACAAAATTTCGCACAACCCAGGAAAAATTGATTGTGACATTGTAGGCTTGGATTCACAATATTATGAATGAAGTATGCTTATTTCAAAGGAATTACTGGCCTGGTTTAGACTTTACCAACTTAGTTGCACTCAGCCTACAGCTGCCCGCTGTAGCAAGCGAGGGCAATTCCCCCTCCCCTTTCCCCTTCCACTCGCTGTGAGACCAAGCGCACCTGCACGAAACGAAGGGCACTCACTATGCAAATGGCCCTTTATCAGAAAAAAATATTTCACATACAGTGCACATGATAAGTAAAAAAAAAAAAAAAAAAAAACGCATAGCCTATAGTGTGATGTCGGTGTGTCATGGACACTCTCAAACAAAGGCTGTCCTTCTGCTTTTTCCCGAGTTTTCACACAAAAAATAAATAGGCTTATAGCCTGAAATCATTATATAATCACAAATAAAGAGCGAAATCGCACCATTTCATCAACAATAGATAGACTATAACCCCTTCAAATAAATTTGCATATTGACACATTTAACCTAAAGAATATAAATTATTCATTCACGTTTAGGCTACATTATCTTGCATATTCTGTGACTGAGAGAAGGCGGAGACAATAACGGAGAAAGTAGTGGGCTTGTAGGCTATTTTTTCTATCAGTTTTCTCCTATCCACAGGCGCAAGCTTGTAAGCAAAAACACAGATCGAACACATTGCGCCATCTACACGACCACTAAACTATAGGCCTACTGACTGAATAGCCTACACACTGCCAAGTTGTTTCCAAAGGTCAGCTTTAGATGCGTATGCGTTTCCGAGGTTACTGCATTCTCAAGCAACCTCAGAATCCACACCTGGGCTATTCTCTTAACAAAATGTAATGCGTGTCTGAAATAGGCTACTATATCAAATCAATGTCATGAATCAAGATATATTCTATTACGTAGGCCTAGTCATGTAGATGGTGAGGTTATATTTCCGATCTATTGATTCAGTATAAGTGGTGACGGCATAACCCAGGCCTACAAGTGACAAGTCCGTCGGTCCAGGGCGGGCACGGCACCCCAGGGCCCGCCCATAACGCCAGGCCTGAATAGACCGCAGTCTGGGTTTATTTATTAAAATTGTAACTTGCCCTCATATGGTCTCAAATCAGCGAAGATTACATTTCCCCCTAAAAAGTATTCTGCTACAAAGTTAACACAACACAATCACTTTATTTCACAATCCCAATTTACAAAGTAGCCTAGGCTAAACAAAAGACCCGTCAAAACAACACAACAACAAAGCTATTTCACTTAGGCCTATTATCCTAACTAGGCTATTAGGATTAACTAAATATCTAATCATTATCATTTTTTAATTATTAAGCTATTTAACTCAGTAATCAACTCAATACTAAATTAAGCAAATGAAAATTACTTAAAATTAATTTTTGAATAAACTGGTAGGCCTATAACACATCTAGGCTAATTTTAGTCAAACAAAATTACGGAGGGAATGTAACACCGCTTCCCAATATTCCACTAAAGTGCGGACTCCTTGATTGTAATCGGCCTTGAGACGCCTTATTCTCAGTAATCAACTCAATACTAAATTAAGCAAATGAAAATTACGTTTTTTTGTTAAACTGATAGGCCTAGGCTATAACATCTAACATCTAGGATAATTTTAGTCAAACAAAATTATGGAGGGAATGTAACACCGCTTCCCAATATTCCACTAAAGTGCGGACTCCTTGATTGTAATCGGCCTTGAGACGCCTTATTCTCATCTCCAGACGTCTCCACTTTCTCTTTGGTGGCGGACGAGCTTCTCCTCGTTCTGCAGCAGCTGACGCGACCTTCACCACACGCAGTTCATCCTTCAGGCGCCTCAGAAAGACCCACAGTGACGGATGCCGCCTCTGGAGCGTCGCGTTCCACCTTTGATGAAAACCTAAAACAGAAAATAAAAATACATACAAATAGGCCTACATTACGCAAGGGATTTTTAACTACGTTATAGACTACTGTGTCATATTGTAACAATTCGCCCTTAACTTACTCAAGGAAAAATGTCACACGCTATTTATGTCGCGGGCGGATCAGAGCTACAGCGGTAACGTTAATGCAGGCTCAATAGTAGTGTATCCTACTAATTTATTAAATTAATTGCGCTCTAAGCGCGGCATCAACGCTCAACTTCACACATCTTACAACTGAACCATGATTAATACCCTATCGAAGAAATATGCAGGAGACGAAAGTTAAAGTTTGTGAAGCTATAATTTAGAAGCAAAGCGCTGACCGCTCAAACAGGAAGTTTTATGGCGGTGATTGCCGACACTTCTTATCACCGTGAAACCCACACAAATAACAAACTTCAAACCCCAAAAGTCCAATACCCCATTAGTCCCAAAGTCAAACTTTATATACAAATAGTCCGATCGCTGACTTGATGCCAAACGAAGGAAAAAACACGCACGCAATGGAGGCTTACGCTTGAAGTCTGTTGAGAGGCCGTTTCCCCGAATATAGAAAAAATGCGATCTCACCAGATGATGCGCCTTGAGTAATGTATTCCACAACTTGCCATATTCCAATGTCTCGAGAGGAAAAAAGATAAAAAAAATTAAATCCCACGCGAAAGACACGGTAAATCCAAAAGGTTGTGGAACTCCTAGACGCACGTCGTACCTGCCGGCTTCCTACTCAGGTGAACTTGCGTCACCCCAGGTAACAGGTCAATCCCCCTTCCCATAGTACAGAGACCAGTATTTAAAGCCAACATGTCCTATTACATCCATGTCATACATACACATCTGGCAAATCTGATCATTTACGCATGGCAATATTAATAAACAAGAACCATACTACATATTCTTAATGCATTTAGCCATGTAAAAAGGTGACATTAATGGCGACCTTTACAATATTAATCCAGTATGACTTGTTCTAGCCTATTATAGGAGGCCCAGGCTCTAGGCTACCAAGTGACAAAATCTTATAATGAAGTCAACTCCAAAAAATAATTATCTTACCCTCCACAAAGTTGTTGGTTCTGTTGTCTGATGTCTTGTCAAAGACGTTCCAAAGTGGAGGGGGAAACTGACAACCCTCGTTAATGTAGTTCCGCTCCATGTATTGGATGAACTCTGCCAGCCTGTGTAAGCGACGTGTGAGCCGAATGGTAGCTCTTTCATTTTGAAGGATCCGAAAGTTTTGACGCATTAATGCCAGTGGCAGGTAGCCGATTGCCATGACTTTCTGGATGAACTTTCGTAGCCCACCATGGCGTCGGTATGGACGTACAAGGCCCAGGTCCTGCACTCTCTGCCACGAGCTCTGGTAGAAATGAAAGTAACAGCCAGACCTTTCAGACCCCGGCAGTTCTGTTTGAATGGAAAGTAGCAGAGAACTTTTGAAGTCTGTCACTATACGCTGCGGTCTCCATCGGTGCCCAGTAACTTCCCGCACTTTGCGCTTCACGTGCGCCAAGACCTGCCTGTACTGCGCCACCGTTTTGCCAGTCATCAAACACATTACAAGTGGCACAACTCTGTCCAGGTAATTGCCATGGATGGTCACGAACTGCTCATAGGGCCTCGGGCAACTTTTGAATGTGCCATCAATGTAAATATCTTGACACCTCCTGAGCTTAGAGTAATTTTCATCAGTGCAAAAAAACAAAACTCCCCATTCATTGTCTTGATGAGACAGAAATCCCGATACACACCATGTTTCGGCCCACTCATTTTCAATGATGACATCTTCCACATTATGAGGAACCGGAGGAAAGAGGGATGCTCGTTTTCTGTTCAGTTTAGAACGAACACTGATAAATTCGGGTATCTGGTCATGGTCAACGGTATCAGCGACGACTTCATCATATACCCTTCTGACAGGTTTTGAAGGGTCAGCCTCAACCTTCTCTACCATCTTTTCTTTAATGGCACTTTCCCTAATGACATCCGTATCATCTGGATGATCGTGGTCTGGCACTGGTGGGCCTTGCATTCGGATCTCTGGGTTTTGCTCATTGAGGTCAAATACGTTTGTTTTCACATAAGAATTGCAACCCTTTCGCCAGCAACGCCAGTAGATTCTGTCCGGTCCTGCTTTATTTTTCTGATATCTATGGCCTTCGTGTACCAGAACCTTACCTCCACGATTGCCTGGCTGTATGGATGCCATCTGGCCCGTCACTGTTGACGCTTACAGACTCACTGCAGCATCTAGTGCTGAGCAAGGGAACATGGGAAATATAGGACTAATTCTTTAGAACATTTATTTATTTTGGGCTTATTATACGGGTCTCTAGAATGTTGAGAGAGGCTCCATTCACTTTCAATGGGGCTCCTCAACGTTGGAAAACTATAATGAGCGCTGTCAATGGCAACAGGTTTTTTGGCTGAGATTCACGTCTCCGTATCAATCCGCGCATAGAGATCAACAATGAAAGTGAAAGGACATCAGCTGTGTTCTATAGAATGTTTCAAGTTGAAGTTTCTTTGTGAACTATTTGTTTCTCCGCTGAAACCACGAAACGTTAACAAATTAAATGAAAGACGTCTCTGTAAAATATTATATCGTGTTGGCAAGGACCCGTATAATAAGCGGGATAATGTATTGTCCGCCAGTCATTATAGAGAAATATTTCCCTACTAGTCGGTCTCCGGTTCTTCCCCTCGGGAAATATTTCTCTATAATGACCGGCGGACAATACATTATCCCTTACATACATTGTAGGCTACCTAAAATGATGTGTACCTAAAATGATGTTGTTTGTTCCCAGTTTAAACAGTTGATTGAAATTCGTAATTTAGAATATTAATTCAAATATGAGATGTATTGATGTAGAGATGTAGAGTAGGGGGATGCGTGCACAACCGCTCCGACGACCCAGGATCGTATCCCCTCGCATGCGACCTATAGGCCTATCAAATAGCCACATGTGTGTTTTTTTTCCTCAAAGCTATAACGTCTGTCAGTCTGACAAATATGACAAATATGGCAAAGTATGAGAAATATTGCATTGACTTTAGAGATTTAATTGGACTAGCCTAATATCCCTCATGAAAATGATGAGCAAATTATGACAGCCCTAGCCCAAAAATGACCGTCGACCCACTGGACATTGCCCTGTATGCCCTGGCTAGTCCAAGCCTGCTCATGTCTTCAATTATAGTTCAATAAATAGACTGATGGTTGAGCTACTCTACAGCATAGGCAATTTTAGCCATTGTAGCCTAATTTTAATACATTTTGATAAATAATGTTAATAAATAAAATAGGCACATTATTCTTAATAAAATGTTATCAAGAAGAATGTGCCTAATCATGTCCCTGTACTACAAGGCTAGGGTTAGGGTTAGGTTTAGAATTATGGTTAGGGTAGGGGGTGAAAGGTTTGACGTGAGGTGCACAGGCCGATTGGTGTGTCTGGTCTCCCCCCGGGGAACCAACTTAAACAAATATGAAAACAAAAGAATATATAGTTAAATAGGGAAATAAATAGGAAGGGGAGGGGGAGAGGGAATATACAGGCAACTAGGTCAACTTAAGTGCTATTAAAGTAAGAGGTAAGTGCTATAACAAAGAAAAACCAAAACACAGCAAACTAAAAAGTAAATTATAAACAATTGAAAAATAATACAAAACAAAGTGCAAAAGCGCTGTCCAGTTGTGTATATTGTGGGTTGGGGGAGGATAAGAGAGGGAAGAGAGGGTGTCTAAGATGGGGAGGGGTGGGTAAGATTGGTTATGAGTGGGTGTAGAGTGGACATACTAAATGGAGAAGTTTGAGATGACTATGTAATAACTGAGTTATAACTGTGTAATAGATGTTTATTAGTAAAATTGCGTGAAAATGACATTAAGGAAGCAACCAGGCTATTGTAAAGTGTTTTATTGAAAAAAAAAAAAATGTTTTTTGATGTTAAGGGGAGGATAAATAGGGTTAGGAAGAGGGAAAAGGGTGGAGGGTAGGGGTAAATGTTAACAGGCCAGTGTAAGTGCTAGATGAGTTAGTAATAAGTGCTAAGGTAAGTGCTGAAATTAATATAAGAGTCAAAGAAAAGTCTGAAGGTAAAGTGAAAAAACAAAACAAAAGATAAATGAAATTAAATTCAATCAAATCAAGAGTTAGTAGGGGACTGACCTATTAATGGGTAGGTAGGGGGTGGGGGGGGGGGGGGAAGACAGACAATAATATTAGAAACAAACAGATAAATAAAAAAAGGTAAATAAATAAATAAATAAATACATAATATAGTAATAATAATAAACATGATAATAATAATAATAAGAAGAAGAATATCAAAATTACAGGTTGGATGTGTGGAGTGTGGAAAAAAAAGGAGACTGCTTTGACATATTTTATTAATTCAACTTTTCATTTAGACCTGTGGGGTGGATGGTTTTTAGTTTTGTGATCCAAATTCTCTCTGCTCTCTTTCTTTGTGCAGTGGTCCAGCCTGGATTCCCTTCAAGGGCACAAATCCGCAGGTGGGTGATATCATGTGTTTGGAAGTGTATGATAAGGTACCTTTGGTATTTATTTTTTCGGATGTAATAGAGGTGTTGTTTGAGGCGTGTCCTGAGTGTTTGACCTGTTTCTCCGATGTACAGTTTGTGGCAGAGTGTGCATGTAATAGCATAAACCAGATTTGGTGTGTCCAGGTCCAGGGGTGTGGCAGGTGCAGAGCAATGACTGTGGATGTTGTTGATGAATACCTGTTGGTGGAAGTGTTTGTTTTCTGGAGGAGTGGGGGGCCTAAGGTGTCGGGTGAAAGTGGTTCTGATGAGCAGATCTTTGAGATTTTTGTTGCGTCTGAATGCAGAAATGAGTGTAGATGACTGAAAGGGAGTGTGTGAGACCTGTAGTTGAGTGAAGTTATTGCGGAGTCTGTGGTGAAGATGTTTTGTGCCCAAGGAATATGTAGTGACTAGGGGAATGAGGTCAGGGTGGGAAGGTGGAGGGGGACTTCTGTTGAGTATGGAAGCGGTCTGAGGGGTGTCAGAGGGGTTATGGTTAGGGTTAGGATTAGAAGTGATGGTGTTGGATCTGGAGAGATGGAAGGTGGAAGGAGAGGGGTTAGGGTCAGGAATAGCCGTAGAGGTTGAGGGTGTAGGATTGGGATTAGGGTTAGGCATGGGTATGGTAGTCACAGGAGGTTCGGAGGGGTTAGGGTTAGGATGGAAGATGATGGTGTTAGACCTGGAGCGGATGAAGGTGGAAAGAGAGGGGTTAGGGTTAGGAGTAGAAGAAGAGGTTGAGGGTGTTGGATTGGGATTAGGGTTAGGCATGGGTATGGTAGTCACAGGAGGGTCAGAGGGGTTAGGGTTAGGATGGGAGATGATGGTGTTAGACCTGGAGGAGTTGGAAATAGAAAGAGAGGAGTTTGAGTGGTCCAAGGGGTTAGGGTTAGGATTGGGATAGAAGGTGATGGCGGTTGGATTGGAAGAACCAGAGGCAGAAGAGGATAGCCGAGTTCTGGGAGGAGAGGGGTCTGGTGTGGTGGTTTCATGTGGTGGTGTATGGAGGTTGGTGTAGGTGTTTGGGGAGCGAGTAGGAGCAAGGCTGGCCAGGGTTTGGGACTTGATTTGACGGAGAAAGCGTTTAGAATAGTGACGTTTGCGTAAGGCTTTGAATAGCGTGTTGATAGCAGTATGTAGGTCATGAGGGAAGGAGCAGATGCGATGGAACCGGATGATTTGTGATTTGACTATGGCGCTGAATGTATGTTTGGGGTGGTAACTGTGTTTGTGTAGGAGAGAGTGTGTGTCAGTGGGTTTGAAGTAAACTTTAGTGCAAAGATGTTTCTGAGTGGAAGACAGGGGAGAAAAGAAAGTGGTGGTGTCTAAAAAGTTAACCTGGTCTGGATGGATTGTGGCTTTCAGCTTAATGGAAGGGTGGTGGGAATTGAGAGTTCGTACAAAGAGATCAAAGTCAGAAATGGAATGTGGCCATGCTCCTATGATGTCGTCTAGGTAACGGAAGTAAAATGAGGGTTGAAGGGGACATTTGGGAAGGGCAGCTTGCTCCCACTCGCTCATGTATATGTTTGCGTATGATGGTGCAAAACGTTGGCCCATGGCAGTCCCACAAGTCTGGAGGTAAAGTTTATTGTCAAAAAGGAAGTCGTTGTGTGTGAGGCAAATTTCAATGAGTTCTAGTAGAGTGGAGTCTGGTCTGGTGGGGTCCGGGTGTCTATGGAAGATATTTCGAACAGCTTGAAGGCCAGTTGGAGTGTGTATGTTTGTGTATAGACTGTCAACATCGAGGGTGAAGAGGTAGGTGGGTTGTGGGAATGCCATGGGCCGGATTTTTTCCAGGAAGTGGTAGGTGTCCTTGAGATAGGATGGATGAATGGTGGATAGTGGGTTGAGAAATGAGTCAATGTAAATGGATATGTTGTAGGTGGTGCTGTTGCAATCTGATACTATTGGTCTGCCAGGAGGAACCTCAAAGGGAATGGTCCATGATTCTGGGGCTTTGTGGATTTTGGGGAGAAGATAAAATTGGCGGGGTCGGGGGTTGTCAGGGCCATGTAAGAAAATTGATTGTTTGTGTGTGATGAAGTTGTCGTGGTAGAGGGATGAAACAAGGTGGTGGATTCGGGATTGGGCTTGGGGTTGAGTGGACTTTGCTATGGGAGTGTAATACCGGGTGTCATTGAGTTGTCTATTGGCTTCGGTGAGATACTGGTGAACATCCATGATGACTATTTTTGAACCTTTATCTGCTGGTTTGATAATGATGTTTTTGTTGGAGCTGAGTTGTTTGGTGGCTTGGGTTTCTGACTGTGTGAGGTTACTAGTGGTGGGGGGAGGGGGGTGTCTGAGGAACCTGTTGAGTGCAAACTGATCCTGTTGGATGTGTCTGAGGAGTTTAGGGTCTAGGTGTGAGGGATCTGGTTCCCAAGTGGAGGGGTAGGTAAAGGGTGTGGGGGTGTGGGTGTTGTCATCCTGAAAATATTCATGTAGCTTAAGGCGGCGGTGGTAGTTGTGAAGGTCCCTTTGAAGTTCCTCCTGGCGGATGTGGTGTGAGTGTGGAATGAAGGTTAGACCCCTCTCCAGTAGGGATCTTTGTGGTGTGGTGGGATGGAAAGATGTAGAAAGGTTGAGGATTAAGCTGTCTTCGTCAGGGGTAAGTCGGGGGGGCTCTGTGGGTTGGGAGGGGCCAGGGGTGTGGGTGGATTCAGGTTAAATTTAGGTAGGTGCACCAGTGAGTGAAGATGGTTCTTGCAGTGCTAGGTGTCCAGTGAGTGTTGTCTGAGGTGCGGAAGGACGTGGCTGGAATGGGGGGAATGTTAGGGAAGTGTGAAGAGATGTATGAATTGTAATAGTGGAGGTTTTGCTGTTGTGACCAGGGTAGAAGAGGTGAGAAGTTAATGATTGGGATGTGAATGAGTGCATTGGGAAAGGTGGTGGATGCATGTCTGTAGAGTGCTGAGAGGTGTTTGGTCGTGTTTTCTGGGGATTTGTGCTCTTTGCTGTTGATACCCAGCGAGATGACGACCGACTGCACTTCAGGGTGGGGTTGTGTGACTTCCAGTAGTTTCATGAAGTGGTAAAATGTGGCACCGGGGTAGCTGTCAACTTGGATGTGTGGTTGGGGGAAGGGGGGATTCTGTTTAGGTTTGAGTCCCCCAGGAAGCAGATGGGTTTTGTTATGTGAAATGACCATTCCTGCAGTTTCTTACGGGAGTCTGTAGTGGAGTGATAGGTGGGGTAGAAGAGTTGTGGTGGTTCGGAGTGGGTGCGTTGGGCAGGGTGTGAGGGGGCTTGTGGGGTATGGTTAGGGCTAGTGAGTGTGGAGTAGTGTATGAGAGAGTTTTGGGGTGTAGAGGAGGAGGGTGACCTGGGAGACTCCACACTGTTTGTTGGAGGGGGCTCAGCTGCAGTAGCAGGTCGGTTAACCTTTTTCTGCTGTTTCATCAGCGCCCCCTCCTGGCGTGGAGCCGCCAGTGTCGGTCCCTCCTCCTCTGTGGTCTGTGAAAGGAAGGGAGAGAGGTCATCTGGAATGTTAACCACGAGATGGTTGTGTGTTAGAGTGGGTATGTTTGTAGCTGGGTTGGTGATGGGGGGCTGGTGTGTAGTGTGGACCTGTGCTGTGACTGCTGTTCTGGGGCGTTGGGGGAGTGGAGTAGTGTTGCATGGGTTGTGGGGTAGTTGTGTGGGGGCTATAGGGTTGGTGTTGCTCTGGAGAGGGATTACTGGTGAAGTCTGAGGGGTTGTGTAGTGTTCACTGGAGGTTGCAGCGGCTGGTGGTGTGTGGGGTGCTGGTGGTGTGTGGGGTGCCAGAGAGACTTGTGTTGGAGTGTTGGTTGTATGGCTGTCTGTAGGATGCTGTGTTTGAGTGGATGTTGTGTTGCTGTCTGGACTGGATGTATGTGTAGTGGTAATACTGGTAGGTGTGGGAGAGGATGTGGTTGTAAGAGAGTCTGTTTGTTGTTTGTTTGAAGGGTGTGTGTTCATGGGTGTAGGGGTAGGTATAGGGGTAGAATGTTGCGTGTCTGTTTGGTGTGGGTGTGTGTCTAGAGGTGTGGGGTCAGGTGTAGTGGTAGACTGAGATGTGTCTGTTTGGTGTGTATTTGAGGGGTGTGTGTCTGTAGGTGTAGGGGCAGTCTGAGGATAGGGGATTTCTTGTGATGGTAGGGTTCCGTGGGGTGTGGGGTTGCCTTGGGTGGGGGGTGGGGGTTGGGCAGTGTGAGTAGAGGATTGTTGTAAGGCCTGGTGAACTGAGGGAAGAGTGCAGTCGGTCAGTCTGCTCCCGTATCTTTTCCTAGCCCAGCCACTGGCTATCTGGAAAGCTGTAGGGTTGAATGGTTGTGTTTGGTGTGTCAGTAGTGGGAGTTGTGTAGTGTAGTGTTGCTGCAGTATGTTCATGTTGTTTGTCATGTAGTTGTGTGTGTTATGTTTTAGTTGCTCTGATGTTTGTGTAGTGGGTGAGGCGGGTCTTATGAATGCTGTCAGTTTCTGAATTTGTCTGTGCATGCCTGTAGGAAACGTGTTTGTCTGTAGGGCTGTGGAGGTTATGTGGTGGTGGTGTGTGACCTGTATGAGTTTGAAGTATTGTTTGGCTTGTTGGCGGGTGAGTGGGTCTGGTGGTTGTCTGAGTGTGTTGGTGTATATGTCTGTGTCCTGGTTATGGCTATGTGTTGGGTCATGGAAAGAGGATGTTTGGGTATGTGTATTTGTGTTCATGGAAGTGGGATGTCTGTGTCTGTGGGTGAGAGATGGGTGTAATAAGGGTCTGGGTCTGTAGGTGGCAGTGTGTGTAGGATGTCCTTGTCTGTGTGTGTGTGGGTTGGTTAACCATGGTGTATTGGGCTGGGTTAAGCCCTGTGTGGGAAGTGGTTTGTTTATGTAGTAAGGGACTGTCGGTCTGTGGTGGGCTGTAGTGGTGTGGGGTGGTGGAAGAAGGGGGGTTGGTGGTGGGAGGAGGGGGGGTATTTGTCGTGTAGTGGATCGTGTATGCATGGTGTGTGTTGGTGGGAGGAGGGGGGGTATATTTCTTGTAGTGGATTGTGTATGCATGGTGTGTGTTGGTAATGTTCTCCCTACAGTAGGGGTAGGTAAGAGAGGCTGGGTGGGGGGTACATGTATCCTGGTCAACCTGACCAAGGGTTGCATGAAATGTCGTTGAGGGGGTGGTAGGGACCATGGGGTGGGGTAGCCATGTAAGCATGAAAAGTGTGTGAAGGGAAAAAAAAAAAAAAAAAAAAAAAAAAAAAGTGTGTGTGTCTGTGTGTGGTATGGAACCCTATATGTGGTATGGTAGTGTGTTAGTGGTGTGTGTGCGCGTGTGTGTGAGTGTATGTGTTAGTGTGTCTGTGAGGAGTCTATGTGGTGGAGTGAGTTATCACAGATGGTGTGTGTGCGTGCTGTGTGTGTGTGTGTGTGTGTGTGTGTACGTGTGTGGAAAAAAAAGGGGGAATGAACAAACAAAACTCTGTATGTATAACTCAAGGCCGAGTTTTATCTAAGGGTCAAGATACTCAGGCCTGGAGGGAGGGGGAAGATCAAGAAAGAAGCCCTAGACTAGCTAAGATGGTAAGGGGGAGGGAAGGGGTTAGGGGGCTAAGGAGTCAAAACAGTGAGCAATTGGAATACATTAAAAATATGAGCTACAAAGAAATTCTTACCTCAGGAGGAAGGGGAGTCTTGAGATTGATGATTATTGGAGGCTTTGATGAGTTGAGTGAAGAGCCGGGGATTTGCAGCTGTTGTAGAAGTAATGGAGTCCTGTTTTTCTGATGGAAACTGCAGTTTTGTTGATGATGAGGTGGTGGTAATCAGAGAAGTAGTCCTTAACCTGTAGGAAGAATTCCTGCAGCTCGATGGTAGATGTTAAATTTCTTGAAGAGAAGTTCCAAATTGTTGAGAAAAGTAATCCAAATGAAGTCACTGTGTTGAATCCTGAGGCCAACGTTTCGGAGCTAGTGCTCCTTCGTCAGGGCAGGGTTAGGGTTAGGGTTAGGGTTAGGGTTAGGGTTAGGGGTTAGGGGTTAGGGTTAGGGTTAGGGTTAGGGTTAGGGTTAGGGGCACGCGCTAACTCAATTGCGGCAGTTGCGGAGAATGAGGTGGAAACTCTGGAATTTGGTGCAGTTTCTTTGGAATTTTTGGATGCAGGTCAACGCGCGCGAATGGCGGCTAACGCATTGCGTTGCATCCATTCATTTTCAATGGGAACTCCTAACGTGTAGTGAACATTTCGGAATCGCCACAATCTCACTAAAAAAATCATAAAAAATCAAATAAATTTTTTAGCCAAATTATTTTTGGATACATAATTTTCTCTGGTGGTGTTCTACATATCCTGAAAGTTTCAGATTTTTATCTCAATTTTAAAAAAACTGATTTGCAAAACCAAAAACAGCCACAAAGGGGAGACATTCCTATGGAGTTTTGAATGAGTAGATATCTTGGAATATGAATTTTATCTTCAAATTCTTCTATTGTGAACCATTAAGATCTTCCCGAAATTGCACCTCTGCTTCCATGATTTCTACATCCAGCCCAGCCTTAAACACTTATCGCAGGTTAAGCACACCCTTTGAGGCTTAACATCTGGGACCTTTAGGTGTTTAAGGCTGGGCTGGAGGTAGAAATCATGGAAGCAGAAGTGACAAACCTGAACAACATCATGTTGGTCTACCATAGGTAGAATTCTCCTGGGCCGCATGTCTTAACTTTTAAGCCTCAGAGGGTGTGCTTAAGGTGGGGAGAGTGTTTAAGGCTGGGCTGGAGTAGAAATCATGGGCAGAAGTACAAACCGAACAACACAGCCAAGGTAAGGATTCTTCTAGCCAGAGGGTTCAAGGTGGGGAGGTGTTTAAGGGGCTGGGGTAGAAACAGAAGAGAGTGACAAACCTGAACAACATCATGTTGGTCTACCATAGGTAGAATTCTCCTGGGCCGCATGTCTTAACTTTTAAGCCTCAGAGGGTGTGCTTAAGGTGGGGAGAGTGTTTAAGGCTGGGCTGGAGGTAGAAATCATGGAAGCAGAAGTGACAAATCCTGAACAACATCATGTTGGTCTACCATAGGTAGAATTCTCCTGGGCCGCATGTCTTAACTTTTAAGCCTCAGAGGGTGTGCTTAAGGTGGGGAGAGTGTTTAAGGCTGGGCTGGAGGTAGAAATCATGGAAGCAGAAGTGACAAACCTGAACAACATCATGTTGGTCTACCATAGGTAGAATTCTCCTGGGCCGCATGTCTTAACTTTTAAGCCTCAGAGGGTGTGCTTAAGGTGGGGAGAGTGTTTAAGGCTGGGCTGGAGGTAGAAATCATGGAAGCAGAAGTGACAAATCCTGAACAACATCATGTTGGTCTACCATAGGTAGAATTCTCCTGGGCCGCATGTCTTAACTTTTAAGCCTCAGAGGGTGTGCTTAAGGTGGGGAGAGTGTTTAAGGCTGGGCTGGAGGTAGAAATCATGGAAGCAGAAGTGACAAACCTGAACAACATCATGTTGGTCTACCATAGGTAGAATTCTCCTGGGCCGCATGTCTTAACTTTTAAGCCTCAGAGGGTGTGCTTAAGGTGGGGAGAGTGTTTAAGGCTGGGCTGGAGGTAGAAATCATGGAAGCAGAAGTGACAAACCTGAACAACATCATGTTGGTCTACCATAGGTAGAATTCTCCTGGGCCGCATGTCTTAACTTTTAAGCCTCAGAGGGTGTGCTTAAGGTGGGGAGAGTGTTTAAGGCTGGGCTGGAGGTGGAAATCATGGAAGACAAATCCAGATTTAAGCCTCAGAGGGTGTGCTTAAGGTGGGGAGAGTGTTTAAGGCTGGGCTGGAGGTGGAAATCATGGAAGACAAATCCAGATTTAAGCCTCAGAAGGTGTAATTCAAGTGGGGAAAGTGTTTAAGGCTGGCCTGAATGTGAAAATAATGGAGATGGCCTTTAATTCTGACCTTGCCACATGAATCCAAGCAGGGACTGTGTCCAGATACTCTGCCGGCTGATAAGCAACCAAAATTCATGTATGTATAATTTCTAGAAGGACATGTTCTGCATCCACATATGTTTAAGCAGGGGCTGTGTCCAGAACCATTGCGGGCTGAGGAGCATCAGAATTCAGGTAAGTATATGAAATCAAGGAGGTGGATGTCCTCCCCAACCTTTCCACGTTGCTCCAAGCAGGGACTGTCTTCAGACCCTGTTCCCGCAGAGAAGCTTCCAAATTCAGGTAGGTATAATTTCAATATGAGGGCATGCTTTGCATAGGTACATATAAGTTTATGAAGGGGCATATTCTCCTACCACACACATCCAAGCAGGGGCTGTCTCCACAACCACTGCAGGCTGAGGAGCATCAGAATTCAGGTAAGTATATGAAATCAAGGAGGTGGATCTCCACTGCCAACCTTTCCGCATTGCTCCAAGCAGGCACTGTCTCCAGACCCTCTTCCCACAGAGAGGCTTCCCAATTCAGGTAAGTATATGAAATCAAGCAGGTGGATCTCCACTTCCAACCTTTCCACATTGCTCCAAGCAGGGACTCTCTCCACAACCACTGCGGGCTGAGGAGCATCAGAATTCAGGCAAGTATATGAAATCAAGGAGGTGGATCTCCACTTCCAACCTTTCCGCATTGCTCCAAGCAGGGACTGTCTCCAGACCCTCTTCCCACAGAGAGGCTTCCAAATTCAGGGAAGTATATGAAATCAAGCAGGTGGATCTCCACTTCCAACCTTTCCACATTGCTCCAAGAATGGGCTGTCTCCGCAACCACTGCGGGCTGAGGAGCATCCCAATTCAGGTAAGTATATGAAATCAAGGAGGTGGATGTCCTCTCCCAACCTTTCCACGTTGCTCCAAGCAGGGACTGTCTTCCAGACCCTGTTCCCGCAGAGAAGTTTCCAAATTCAGGTAGGTATAATTTCAATCATGGGGCATGCTTTGCATAGGTACATATAAGTTTATGAAGGGGCATATTCTCCTACCACACACATCCAAGCAGGGGCTGTCTCCACAACCACTGCAGGCTGAGGAGCATCAGAATTCAGGTAAGTATATGAAATCAAGGAGGTGGATCTCCACTGCCAACCTTTCCGCATTGCTCCAAGCAGGCACTGTCTCCAGACCCTCTTCCCACAGAGAGGCTTCCCAATTCAGGTAAGTATATGAAATCAAGGAGGTGGATCTCCACTTCCAACCTTTCCGCATTGCTCCAAGCAGGGACTGTCTCCAGACCCTCTTCCCACAGAGAGGCTTCCCAATTCAGGTAAGTATATGAAATCAAGCAGGTGGATCTCCACTTCCAACCTTTCCACATTGCTCCAAGCAGGGACTCTCTCCACAACCACTGCGGGCTGAGGAGCATCAGAATTCAGGCAAGTATATGAAATCAAGCAGGTGGATCTCCACTTCCAACCTTTCCACATTGCTCCAAGCAGGGACTGTCTCCAGACCCTCTTCCCACAGAGAGGCTTCCCAATTCAGGTAAGTATATGAAATCAAGCAGGTGGATCTCCACTTCCAACCTTTCCACACTGCTCCAAGCAGGGACTCTCTCCACAACCACTGCGGGCTGAGGAGCATCAGAATTCAGGCAAGTATATGAAATCAAGGAGGTGGATCTCCACTTCCAACCTTTCCGCATTGCTCCAAGCAGGGACTGTCTCCAGACCCTCTTCCCACAGAGAGGCTTCCAAATTCAGGTAAGTATATGAAATCAAGCAGGTGGATCTCCACTTCCAACCTTTCCACATTGCTCCAAGCAGGGGCTGTCTCCACAACCACTGCGGGCTGAGGAGCATCCCAATTCAGGTAAGTATATGAAATCAAGGAGGTGGATGTCCTCTCCCAACCTTTCCACGTTGCTCCAAGCAGGGACTGTCTTCAGACCCTGTTCCCGCAGAGAAGCTTCCAAATTCAGGTAGGTATAATTTCAATATGGGGCATGCTTTGCATAGGTACATATAAGTTTATGAAGGGGCATATTCTCCTACTACACACATCCAAGCAGGGGCTGTCTCCACAACCACTGCAGGCTGAGGAGCATCAGAATTCAGGTAAGTATATGAAATCAAGGAGGTGGATCTCCACTGTCAACCTTTCTGCATTGCTCCAAGCAGGCACTGTCTCCAGACCCTCTTCCCACAGAGAGGCTTCCCAATTCAGGTAAGTATATGAAATCAAGCAGGTGGATCTCCACTTCCAACCTTTCCACATTGCTCCAAGCAGGGACTCTCTCCACAACCACTGCGGGCTGAGGAGCATCAGAATTCAGGCAAGTATATGAAATCAAGGTGGTGGATCTCCACTTCCAACCTTTCCACATTGCTCCAAGCAGGGACTGTCTCCAGACCCTCTTCCCACAGAGAGGCTTCCCAATTCAGGTAAGTATATGAAATCAAGCAGGTGGATCTCCACTTCCAACCTTTCCACATTGCTCCAAGCAGGGACTGTCTCCACAACCACTGCGGGCTGAGGAGCATCAGAATTCAGGTAAGTATATGAAATCAAGGTGGTGGATCTCCACTTCCAACCTTTCCACATTGCTCCAAGCAGGGACTGTCTCCAGACCCTCTTCCCACAGAGAGGCTTCCCAATTCAGGTAAGTATATGAAATCAAGGAGGTGGATCTCCACTTCCAACCTTTCCGCATTGCTCCAAGCAGGGACTGTCTCCAGACCCTCTTCCCACAGAGAGGCTTCCCAATTCAGGTAAGTATATGAAATCAAGGAGGTGGATCTCCACTTCCAACCTTTCCACGTTGCTCCAAGCAGGGACTCTCTCCACAACCACTGCGGGCTGAGGAGCATCCCAATTCAGGTAAGTATATGAAATCAAGCAGGTGGATCTCCACTTCCAACCTTTCCACATTGCTCCAAGCAGGGACTGTCTCCAGACCCTCTTCCCACAGAGAGGCTTCCCAATTCAGGTAAGTATATGAAATCAAGCAGGTGGATCTCCACTTCCAACCTTTCCACATTGCTCCAAGCAGGGACTGTCTCCAGACCCTCTTCCCACAGAGAGGCTTCCCAATTCAGGTAAGTATATGAAATCAAGCAGGTGGATCTCCACTTCCAACCTTTCCACACTGCTCCAAGCAGGGACTCTCTCCACAACCACTGCGGGCTGAGGAGCATCAGAATTCAGGCAAGTATATGAAATCAAGGAGGTGGATCTCCACTTCCAACCTTTCCGCATTGCTCCAAGCAGGGACTGTCTCCAGACCCTCTTCCCACAGAGAGGCTTCCAAATTCAGGTAAGTATATGAAATCAAGCAGGTGGATCTCCACTTCCAACCTTTCCACATTGCTCCAAGAAGGGGCTGTCTCTGCAACCACTGCGGGCTGAGGAGCATCCCAATTCAGGTAAGTATATGAAATCAAGGAGGTGGATGTCCTCTCCCAACCTTTCCACGTTGCTCCAAGCAGGGACTGTCTTCAGACCCTGTTCCCGCAGAGAAGCTTCCAAATTCAGGTAGGTATAATTTCAATATGGGGCATGCTTTGCATAGGTACATATAAGTTTATGAAGGGGCATATTCTCCTACTACACACATCCAAGCAGGGGCTGTCTCCACAACCACTGCAGGCTGAGGAGCATCAGAATTCAGGTAAGTATATGAAATCAAGGAGGTGGATCTCCACTGTCAACCTTTCTGCATTGCTCCAAGCAGGCACTGTCTCCAGACCCTCTTCCCACAGAGAGGCTTCCCAATTCAGGTAAGTATATGAAATCAAGCAGGTGGATCTCCACTTCCAACCTTTCCACATTGCTCCAAGCAGGGACTCTCTCCACAACCACTGCGGGCTGAGGAGCATCAGAATTCAGGCAAGTATATGAAATCAAGGTGGTGGATCTCCACTTCCAACCTTTCCACATTGCTCCAAGCAGGGACTGTCTCCAGACCCTCTTCCCACAGAGAGGCTTCCCAATTCAGATAAGTATATGAAATCAAGCAGGTGGATCTCCACTTCCAACCTTTCCACATTGCTCCAAGCAGGGACTCTCTCCACAACCACTGCGGGCTGAGGAGCATCAGAATTCAGGCAAGTATATGAAATCAAGGTGGTGGATCTCCACTTCCAACCTTTCCACATTGCTCCAAGCAGGGACTGTCTCCAGACCCTCTTCCCACAGAGAGGCTTCCCAATTCAGGTAAGTATATGCAATCAAGGAGGTGGATCTCCACTTCCAACCTTTCCGCATTGCTCCAAGCAGGGACTGTCTCCAGACCCTCTTCCCACAGAGAGGCTTCCCAATTCAGGTAAGTATATGAAATCAAGGAGGTGGATTTTTACTTCCAACCTTTCCACGTTGCTCCAAACAGGGGCTTTCTCCACAACCACTGCGGGCTGAGGAGCATCCCAATTCAGGTAAGTATATGAAATCAAGCAGGTGGATCTCCACTTCCAACCTTTCCACATTGCTCCAAGCAGGGACTGTCTCCAGACCCTCTTCCCACAGAGAGGCTTCCCAATTCAGGTAAGTATATGAAATCAAGCAGGTGGATCTCCACTTCCAACCTTTCCACATTGCTCCAAGCAGGGACTGTCTCCACAACCATCTGCCGACAGAGAGAGCTTCACAATTCAGGTAAGTATATGAAATCAAGCAGGTGGATCTCCACTTCCAACCTTTCCACATTGCTCCAAGCAGGGACTGTCTCCAGACCCTCTTCCCACAGAGAGGCTTCCCAATTCAGGTAAGTATATGAAATCAAGCAGGTGGATCTCCACTTCCAACCTTTCCACATTGCTCCAAGCAGGGACTCTCTCCACAACCACTGCGGGCTGAGGAGCATCAGAATTCAGGCAAGTATATGAAATCAAGGTGGTGGATCTCCACTTCCAACCTTTCCACATTGCTCCAAGCAGGGACTGTCTCCAGACCCTCTTCCCACAGAGAGGCTTCCCAATTCAGGTAAGTATATGAAATCAAGCAGGTGGATCTCCACTTCCAACCTTTCCACATTGCTCCAAGCAGGGACTGTCTCCAGACCCTCTTCCCACAGAGAGGCTTCCCAATTCAGGTAAGTATATGCAATCAAGGAGGTGGATCTCCACTTCCAACCTTTCCGCATTGCTCCAAGCAGGGACTGTCTCCAGACCCTCTTCCCACAGAGAGGCTTCCCAATTCAGGTAAGTATATGAAATCAAGGAGGTGGATTTTTACTTCCAACCTTTCCACGTTGCTCCAAACAGGGGCTTTCTCCACAACCACTGCGGGCTGAGGAGCATCCCAATTCAGGTAAGTATATGAAATCAAGCAGGTGGATCTCCACTTCCAACCTTTCCACATTGCTCCAAGCAGGGACTGTCTCCAGACCCTCTTCCCACAGAGAGGCTTCCCAATTCAGGTAAGTATATGAAATCAAGCAGGTGGATCTCCACTTCCAACCTTTCCACATTGCTCCAAGCAGGGACTGTCTCCAGACCCTCTTCCCACAGAGAGGCTTCCCAATTCAGGTAAGTATATGAAATCAAGCAGGTGGATCTCCACTTCCAACCTTTCCACATTGCTCCAAGCAGGGACTGTCTCCAGACCCTCTTCCCACAGAGAGGCTTCCCAATTCAGGTAAGTATATGAAATCAAGCAGGTGGATCTCCACTTCCAACCTTTCCACATTGCTCCAAGCAGGGACTCTCTCCACAACCACTGCGGGCTGAGGAGCATCAGAATTCAGGCAAGTATATGAAATCAAGGTGGTGGATCTCCACTTCCAACCTTTCCACATTGCTCCAAGCTGGGACTGTCTCCAGACCCTCTTCCCACAGAGAGGCTTCCCAATTCAGGTAAGTATATGAAATCAAGCAGGTGGATCTCCACTTCCAACCTTTCCACATTGCTCCAAGCAGGGACTGTCTCCAGACCCTCTTCCCACAGAGAGGCTTCCCAATTCAGGTAAGTATATGAAATCAAGCAGGTGGATCTCCACTTCCAACCTTTCCACATTGCTCCAAGCAGGGACTCTCTCCACAACCACTGCGGGCTGAGGAGCATCAGAATTCAGGCAAGTATATGAAATCAAGGTGGTGGATCTCCACTTCCAACCTTTCCACATTGCTCCAAGCAGGGACTGTCTCCAGACCCTGTTCCCACAGAGAAGCTTCCAAATTCAGGTAGGTATAATTTCAATATGGGGCATGCTTTGCATAGGTACATATAAGTTTATGAAGGGGCATATTCTCCTACCACACACATCCAAGCAGGGGCTGTATTCACAACCACTGCGGGCTGAGGAGCATCAGAATTCAGGCAAGTATATGAAATCAAGGTGGTGGATCTCCACTTCCAACCTTTCCACATTGCTCCAAGCAGGGACTGTCTCCTGACCCTCTTCCCACAGAGAGGCTTCCCAATTCAGGTAAGTATATGAAATCAAGGTGGTGGATCTCCACTTCCAACCTTTCCACATTGCTCCAAGCAGGGACTGTCTCCAGACCCTCTTCCCACAGAGAGGCTTCCCAATTCAGGTAAGTATATGAAATCAAGGTGGTGGATCTCCACTTCCAACCTTTCCACATTGCTCCAAGCAGGGACTGTCTCCAGACCCTCTTCCCATGAGAGGCTTCACAATTCAGGTAAGCATATGAAATCAAGGAGGTGGATCTCCACTTCCAACCTTTCCGCATTGCTCCAAGCAGGGACTGTCTCCAGACCCTCTTCCCACTGAGAGGCTTCCAAATTCAGGTAAGTATATGAAATCAAGCGGATAGGATCTCTACTTCCAACCTTTCCACGTTGCTCCAAGCAGGGACTGTCTCCAGCACCCTACTGCGGGCTGAGGAGCTTCCCAATTCAGGTAAGTATATGAAATCAAGGAGGTGGATCTCCACTTCCACTTTCCACACTGCTCCGGGCATGGGACTTTGCATAGGTACATATAAGTTTATGAAGGGGCATATTCTCCTACCACACACATCCAAGCAGGGGCTGTCTCCACAACCACTGCAGGCTGAGGAGCATCAGAATTCAGGTAAGTATATGAAATCAAGGAGGTGGATGTCCTCTCCCAACCTTTCCACGTTGCTCCAAGCAGGGACTGTCTTCAGACCCTGTTCCCGCAGAGAAGCTTCCAAATTCAGGTAAGTATATGAAATCAAGCAGGTGGATCTCCACTTCCAACCTTTCCACATTGCTCCAAGCAGGGACTCTCTCCACAACCACTGCGGGCTGAGGAGCATCAGAATTCAGGCAAGTATATGAAATCAAGGTGGTGGATCTCCACTTCCAACCTTTCCACATTGCTCCAAGCAGGGACTGTCTCCAGATCCTCTTCCCACAGAGAGGCTTCCCAATTCAGGTAAGTATATGAAATCAAGGTGGTGGATCTCCACTTCCAACCTTTCCGCATTGCTCCAAGCAGGGACTGTCTCCAAACCCTCTTCCCACAGAGAGGCTTCCCAATTCAGGTAAGTATATGAAATCAAGGAGGTGGATTTTTACTTCCAACCTTTCCACGTTGCTCCAAACAGGGGCTTTCTCCACAACCACTGCGGGCTGAGGAGCATCCCAATTCAGGTAAGTATATGAAATCAAGGAGGTGGATCTTCACTTCCAACCTTTCCACGTTGCTCCAAGCAGGGGCTTTCTCCACAACCACTGCAGGCTGAGGAGCATCCCAATTCAGGTAAGTATATCAAATCAAGGGGGTGGATCTCCACTTCCAACCTTTCCACATTGCTCCAAGCAGGGACTGTCTCCAGACCCTCTTCCCCTCAGAGAAGCTTCCAAATTCAGGTAAATATAATTTCAAAATGTTAAGTGCAGGGGCTGTGTCCAGACACTCTGCAGGCTGAGGAGCACCCAAATTCGGACAAAGAACCAAGTGGATATTCTGGACATGGAAGGATACATTTTGGAAATTGGACTATGTGTTCAAAATTTTACATATTGCTCCAAGCAGGGGCTGACCCTTGGACCCCTCCCAACCTTTCCACATGGATCCAAGCAGGGACTCTGTGCACACCCTTTGTGGGCTGACGAGCTTTCAATCTCGGATTGGTAGATATTCAAGAAGGTGGAAGTCCCCTTCCACCCTTTCCACATTGATCCGAGTAGGGACTCTCTACAGATCCTCTGTGGGCTGAGGAACAGCCAATATTGGGTAAGTAGATATTCGAGTATGTGGACTTCCACTTACAGCCTTTCCACATGGATCCATGCAGGGACTGTACCTCCACATTCAACAATTCAACGTCAGCTTCCAGGATTTAAGCCTGGTTTTCACTCAAATGCTGCATTGTTCAGGAAAATAAATGTTTCAACACAGATTTTTTCTTCAACAATGAACATCTTTATTTTCAAAGGCAAACTGAAAAGGCATGCATAAGAATAAACTGAAAAAAGGCAAGCTCAATAACAAACTTAAAAGGCAAGATCAATAACAACCATAAAAAGTCCACTTGGAGGAATTGCAGTCAAACTCCCCATTCACGCGGAACTTGGGACTGACTCAAGGGATCCCTCTTTCGCATATCCTCTTCAGGGGTTGGTGAACTCGGGCGTGGTGTGGGGCCTGTACCTCCCTCGCTTGGCTTCAAACTCTGGTGACTTCAAAGTTCTGTGACTTTCCTGGAACTCTCGGTCTGAGTGCCTCCTGATTCCTTTGTCAGAGATCCACTTTTACCGCCTCCCGAACCTGGATGTCTGCGGTCTGTTGTATCTCCTGGCTTGGGGTCCATTTCTGGCAGCTGGCCCTTCCTCTGGTCACCTTCCTGCACCTCCGAAGTCTTGGTCTTGTCTGTCTTCTCCATCGTTTCATCTCCATGTGGTCAGTAACACTAGGGACCTTGTATTTATACTCTTCTAGTGCTGAGAGGGGCGTGGCTAAAAGAGGGAGGAGTAAGCCATTTAAATTCTTAATTTATGTACATATCCAGAACTTCTACTTCCACTTCCAAAAATGTAACATTTCTTTATGTTTTTTTTAGACAGGGATTCTGCAGAAACTCTGCGGGCTGAGGAACATCTAGATTTGGGTAAGTAGACCTTCAGGAACATGGAAGTTCTCTTCCAACCTTTCTACACTGATCCATCCAAGTTCGGGTGAGTAATTATTCAAGAAGGTAGACTTCCACTTCCTGTCTTTCCACATGCATCCAAGAAAGGACTTTTGTCACAAGGACTTTTTAATGGAATAAACAATGAAGAATCATATAAGGTTTACTGCAAATGTGTTTTTTTATTGCTTATTTTTCATCTTGGTTTTACCGGTAAGGTTTTATAATGTCATTTTTATAAAGCAAAAGCATTACAATCACATAGAAAAACACACAGAGGCAGAGGATCAGTGCAACCAAAGCCATAGTCAATGGATCCACATCTGCCACATCTGATCCACATCTGCAGGAGTGAGAGAAAAACAATTAGAAAACCAGTAGTCTTTTTGCCAAATGTTTTGATGTATAAAAATAAAAACAATACTTACCCAAAATATCTGGCGTTGTTATTCCTTGGTGTCTGTGGCTGTTGTTGGACTTCGTTGGGGGAGCATTCTGCACCATCATCATCATTGGAATCTCTGGTTGTGGGTGGAAATTTGGGGCGACGTTTGGGCATAACATCCTTGCTGGGGTCATCGGTTGTACGAGGAAGTGGTTGGGGGATACCTCTCGCACCGAGCCGTTCACTGCATAATAAAGGCGGAGATTAGACGTGAAGTATTTCTGGAATCAGAAGAAATTATGCGTGTAAAACAGGTTGAAAATGTTAAAACCCACATACCGGACATTACTGCTTTGCTGCACCACTGGTCGGAACCTGGATCTTGTGGAAGTTGACGTGATGAGTCCCATTGAGGTTTGAAAATTTGTGCCATAATATCCACTCCATTGAGGGCCTTTTATAGCTAACGCTCAACATCTAAGCTCAATTCACTGATGTCATCAAGAGGTATCCACCAATCACAGAAGTGCTCCCAGAGTTTCAAACGTATAGACAATGATGCCATCAAGAACTATAAATAGCCAATAAAACACCAGGAAATGACTCCATGTTTTCGACAAGTGGATATTTTGGAAATAGAAGGAGATATTCTGTAAGTCTGATTTTTTTTTCATTCAATCTCTTCCATATGGATCCAAGCAGGGATTTACTCTGATTAGAACCAATGTTTGGGCAAGAGGGCAAATTCTACTATTCAGAATTTGGCTTGCAGCATCCAAATTCGGTCAAGCTCCAAGTGGATATTGAGGAAGTAGAAGGAGATATTCTGGATGTTGGGCGCAAGAAGCGAGTGAAGAAAGTGGAAGTGAGGCAGGCCATGGAACAGCCAAAGAAAAAGCTGGAAAAGGAGCGTCCTGGGAGAAAGCAGCTGATAATAGTCCTTTCAAGGTTGGTACATGGTTCGACCAAACAGCAGGCCAACAATGAGGAACTGGATGTGGTGAGTGGAAATTTTGGATGTTGTTTTTTTTGTTGTGTTTTGTTTGTTGTTGATTGTGGGTTATCGTGGGTTATGCTTTCTGATTTTATGATTGTCATTGAACAGCTGAGCAGTGCAGATACAAAAGTCCCTTTGAAATGTTTGGAGACACACCTGGATGAGGAAGAACGACAGCAGGCCAACAGTGAGAAGCTGGATGTGGTAAGTGGAAAATTCGGATGTTGTTTTTTTGGCATTATTGTGGGGTCCATTGTTTTACACTTTATGATTATCATTCAACAGCTTGACAGTGTAGACACCATGGTCCCTTTGAATTGTTTGGAGACACACCTGGATGAGGAAGAACGACAGCATGCCACCAGTGAGAAGCTGGATGTGGTAAGTGGAAAATTCGGATGTTGTTTTTTTGGCATGATTGTGCGGTTCATTGTTTTACACTTTATGATTATCATTCAACAGCTTCACAGTGTAGATACCATGGTCCCTTTGAATTGTTTGGAGACACACCTGGATGAGGAAGAACGACAGCAGGCCACCAGTGAGAAGCTGGATGTGGTAAGTGGAAAATTCGGATGTTGTTTTTTTGGCATGATTGTGGGGTCCATTGTTTTACACTTTATGATTATCATTCAACAGCTTGACAGTGTAGACACCATGGTCCTTTTGAATTGTTTGGAGACACACCTGGATGAGGAAGAACGACAGCATGCCACCAGTGAGAAGCTGGATGTGGTAAGTGGAAAATTCGGATGTTGTTTTTCTTGGCATGATTGTGCGGTTCATTGTTTTACACTTTATGATTATCATTCAACAGCTTCACAGTGTAGATACCATGGTCCCTTTGAATTGTTTGGAGACACACCTGGATGAGGAAGAACGACAGCAGGCCAACAGTGAGAAGCTGGATGTGGTAAGTGGACAGTTCGGATGTTGTTTTTTTTGGCATGATTGTGGGGTCCATTGTTTTACACTTTATGATTATCATTCAACAGCTTGACAGTGTAGACACCATGGTCCTTTTGAATTGTTTGGAGACACACCTGGATGAGGAAGAACGACAGCAGGCCAACAGTGAGAAGCTGGATGTGGTAAGTGGAAAATTCGGATGTTGTTTTTTTGGCATGATTGTGCGGTTCATTGTTTTACACTTTATGATTATCATTCAACAGCTCGACAGTGTAGACACCATGGTCCCTTTGAAATGTTTGGAGACACACCTGGATGAGGAAGAACGACAGCATGCCACCAGTGAGAAGCTGGATGTGGTAAGTGGAAAATTCGGATGTTGTTTTTCTTGGCATGATTGTGCGGTCCATTGTTACACACCTTGATTATCATTCAACAGCTTCACAGTGTAGATACCAAGGTCTTTTTGAAATGTTTGGAAACACACCTGGATGAGGAAGAACGACAGCAGGCCAACAGTGAGAAGCTGGATGTGGTAAGTGGAAAATTTGGATGTGGTTTTTTTGGCATGATTGAGGGTTCCATTCTTTTATACCTTATAATTGTCATTCAACAGCTCGACAGTGTAGACACCATGGTCAATTTGAAATGTTTGGAGACACACCTGGATGAGGAAGAACGACAGCAGGCCAACAGTGAGAAGCTGGATGTGGTGGGTGGAAAATTTGGATGTTTTTTTGCCATGATTGTGGGTTACAGTGTGTTATACTTTATGGTTGATTGTTATTGAACAGCTTAACAGTGTAGATTCTGAAGTACCTTTGAAATGTTTCAGAGATGCTTGGTTGAGGAAGATCAGGATGTGGATGAAGTCCGAGAGGATGACCTCAGTTTTTCACAAGTTATTACACCATCCCAGCAACCGGCCCACTCCCAGGCACTTGATGTGGTGAGTAGAATTCCTGGCTGTGGACTTTTTGGAAGAACAACTGATTGATATGGGGCTCTATTCATGTTGTTTAGGCTTGTTAATCATGTTGTTCAGGCTTTTTATTTATGTTGATGTAAGCAGCTGGATGATATATAAACATCTTCCTTATTCCCATTTTCCTTGTTCCCACAAGCTGGAAAAACCCACAAAAAAATGGATATGTCACAATAATAAATGGAGACAGGTAGAAATAAGAGAGAAGAAAAAAAGAAAAGAAAAAAACCAAGAAAAAGCACAAGAAGCAAAAACATCATGACAAATCAATGGAGAAGAGAGGCACAAAACAAAAGGAGAAGAAAAAGAAAAAACATGCACCACTTCCTGCCACCATCAAAACCAATGTAAGCAAGAATGCATAGCTGTAATGAAATTACTGGTTGTGCAGCAATTGTGTATGAGGTAATAATGGTTGTACATGTCTCTTTAGGGTTACCGCAGAAAGCTTCAGTTTTCACCGGAATTTTTGGCCCTACTGAGATTTTCCTTTCAACGTGACATCGAAGAAAAGTCTATCAAGACAACAAACATAAAACGAACATTAAAAAAAAATCCACAACTTCTCCAAATGTGCCACAAAATGGGACTGTCCATTGAAAATGTACGCACCCGACTTCGCTTGATGGTTAAAAGTAATAAAGATTGACAACAATTAAAAAGTTGGTCTTTTGGGAACACTATACATAGTTGTTTTTTAGAGGGCAAGCATGCCAAAAGTAATTTGATCTGATTTTGAAGTCAAAGTGAATAATTTGGAAGTCGCTGAAATTCAGGTAAGCTCCAAGTGGATATTTTGGAAGTGAAAGGAGATATTCTGGAGAATGAACTTTGGCTTCAAAGTCTTCCATATGAATCCTTGCAGTAACAGACTCTGGGCTGAAGAGCACCCAAGTCAGGGCAAGTTAAACTCTCTACAGGTCCCCCCCCCCTCCCCCGCCGGAGGAGCATCCAGATACAAGTGAGTAGATATTATGGAAGGTAGAAGAACACCTCCAATCTTTCCACATGGATCCAAGCATGGACTGTCTCCAGAACCTTCTCAGGCTAAGGAGCACCCAAATTCATGCAGGCACCAAGTTGATATCTCAGAAGTGGAAGGAGATAGACTCCAATACACACAATAAAACCAATGCATACACAAAGCTTATGATAAAAGGTAGCAGGGAATGAACCTATGTGGGCTGAGGAATTAATGTTTGGGCAAGCACCAAGCATATATTCTGGAGGTAGAAGGAGAAATTGTGCAAGTCAAGGACACAGACTTACATGATTCACCAAACATTTAATCAATCATAATGATCTTGTACCACAAATGCCACTTCAACTTCCATGTTTTCTACCTCCAGCCCCGGTCTTAATCCTTGTACCCAATTCAAAAAGTTTTTATAAGGCCTAATGTCTGGAGCTTAGAGAACAGGTTATGTTTGAGAAATTACACTTCTATTTCCATGATTCCTCCCACCAGCCCAGCCTCAAATGCTGTCCCCATGTTAATGCACACCCACTGAGGCTTAACTTCAGGCGCATGAGGCTAATGGGACGTTGACCCATGGTCAACCATAATGTTTTTCTTGAAATGCCACTTCTAGTTACATAATTTCTACCCCAAGCCCAGCCTTAAACAGTATGCCTAATTTGAAGATTCTCTGTGAGGCTGACCACCTGTGAAACCTGGCTTATGGGACCTCTTTCCAAGGTCAACAGAACAGAATATGTTTGAGAAATGACACTTCTACTTCCTTGATATCTGCCTGCAACCCAGCCTGAAGCACTGTCCCCACCTTTAGCACACCCTCTGAGGCTTAATGTCTTGGACATGTGGGCCGTGGGACCTCTTCCAAAGGTCAACCAGATCTGAGAATTCCAAGACTTCAACTTCATTTTGTTGGTTGACCATGGACAGAGGTGCTTAAGCCACACTCCCCAGACAAGGGGCCTCAAGATGTGTGACGATATTGGGTATGAAATAATAAAAGAGATCAACTCTAGGATCGAGGTAGAAATTATGGAAGGAGAAGATACTTTTCTGTAATAGAAGCCTCCCCAGAGTGAAGCAAATCAATATAACCCCTGTATAAATTTGTTTGTGGGGCAAGACTGCCATCTAGCGGTAGAAAAAGTAATGGCAGGCAGTTGATTTTTACTTTTGCTAATTTTAAAGAAATCTTATTTTTTTCTAAAGATATTATGATGGAAATATGATCTCTGATGATGGACCAAGGTATTTGTGCAAAAACCTTAGAAATACCATCTGTGTTTATTAAAATATAGCTGTTCCAAAGTACGGTGGGTACTGTGGAGTTTTTTCCATTTTTCCCACACTGCTGTCACCAGCGGGATCCTAATTAGGGTTAGGGTTAGGGTTAAGAAAAAAAGGATTTCAGTTAGGCATAAGTCTTTTGAAAAAAGCTTACGAGTACTATGATGCACTGGCACGGAATCCATTTTACTACTTCTGGTTTCTTTCAAAACGGGGTTATATTCCCAGTGTAAACCATAACGGGTCTGTATTATAAGTTTGGAGACCCTTAGGTTTAGAGTTTGGGTTTAGCTGTTGATCCTTTGCCTCCCCTTTACACAGACAAAATCCCAATAGGATCTAACAAAATAGAGATAACTAAGGTTAGGTTAAGAAAAAGGGATGAGAGGGATTTTATAAAGGAAAGGATAACTAAATAAACTCTAACACTAAGGAAAAGAAGGAAAATAAAAGGTAAAAAAAGGTAAGTATATTCCAGTCCTAATATCTTTTTATTCAAGGCTCCAATACTTTCAAAGTTTATTCTCAAGATGTCCAACTTGGAAAAGACGCCAATAAAATAGTTCCAGAATGTTCAAAATACCATATAAAACGTGACAGAAACTGTACTTTGCTACTATAATTGTTTCGGAACCTCAATGGACACCACTAAACACTTGGTGAACAGCACAAGTTTTAAAATAAAGGTTTAAGGTTGTTTTAAGGACATTATCGGACATGCACAAAGGAAGCCATTCTGAAGCAGAAAAGGGGGGATTCTAAATGAGCCAAATATCAGAGACAGGAGCAATCATCAAAATTTTGGTGTTGATGATTCTATTTCATCCTAGACACTCCAGAAAAGGGGCTAAACATGTTAAAAACCAAACTTCCCCTTTAACGTCAATGTATAACAATAGGCTAAGAACTACTTAGGTAAGGAAGGCTTTGGGAAATGTGGCTCTGGGCTGAATCCAACATAATGCTTGCCAGAAACATTGCCAAATGTTAATACCAAGATATGAATCTTGAAAAGATCTAAAAAGAAACGGTTGAGTTTGTTAGAGAGGTACAGCATGCACCAAAACCCAGCCCCAGGCAATATAGCAAAAAAAAAACAAAAAACAAAACAAAACAAAAAATAAAGTGTTCTTCATTCTGTTCCAGTATTTTGTCTTTGCCACATAAACAGTCACAGACACACACACACACCTACACACTCAAAACTCACAGTATCTCAGGAGGTCCACAGGAAACATCTGTGCCTCAGATCTCTTATTCTGCACACACACACACACACACACACACACACACACACACACACACACACACACACACACACACACACACACACAGTCCTAGAGCAAAGACAGTACACTCTCTTAGCTGTTAGGTGTGCTCACTGAGAATGCAGAGACATACGGAAAGATCAGAGAGACAGAAATGTGTGTGTTTCAGGAGGTGTATGTAAGTATGTGTGTGTGTGCGTGTGTGTGTGTGTGTGTAAGTATGTGTGTGTGTGTGTGTGTGTGTGTGTGTGTGTGTGTGTGTCAGCACCACCAGGGCCATGAGTCTGAGACGAATGGGTTCTACACACCTCAGCAAACCCATCAAATAGTGGATGATGCCTTTTAGTCTAGCAAACAGACTGAGAGGGAGGAGAGTGGAGTGGGTTAATCTATATTCAGAGGGGGCTCATTAGCCTTTAGATTTTGGATGGTGTGTGTGTGTGTGTGTGTGTGTGTGTGTGTGTGTGTGTGTGTGTGCTGATCCTTTGAGGCTTGTCCAGTGGCGGAACAACTGAACCTAAGGCCCCGGGGCAAAACGCCAAACGGGCCCCCCACCCACTCCCAAAACGCACGCACGCACCCCCAAGCGCACATAGGTGCCGGCGCTGAAATAATCTCTACAACAATTCAGACAGAACAATGTATATCGCTCAGTAATGTGTCCATTCGGCATGTAGCCTACTTTAAGGCATAATAATACAACCAACCACATTACAAAAAACAGCCCTGGTATTTGCACTTCCATATTTCCAATAAGTGGCTAACAGGGACACGCGCACGCAATTCACAGTTCACAGATATTTTTTTGACACACGGAAACGGCTAGTTCAAGAGCTCATTTAGTAGCCCATGCTAATAATCCATGCTTTTAAACTACTGCACCAAAACAATGACACACCAATGCATATAAAACATAGAGCCAGCCGCTCAAATAAAAACCTGAGTCTTACCTTCATGCAGTTAACGAAATACGAGACAGCTTGCTCTTCTCCACAACCTTGTCTATGGATAGCAGTGTCATTACTAGCCTACTACTAGTGCAGCTAGCTAAAGCTGCAATTGAGTTGACAATTTCGTGCATGTTTCGCTATCAGTAAACAGTGCTCTCTTCAATTTGTCTCGTTTTTGCTCCGCTCCCTCCCTCTTGTGTTGCTTGGAACCCCTGTTAATTTTTTTAGCCTGGCCAGCTCAACCTCTCCTAACTGTGGCTAGATGACTTTCAGTTTCCAAATGAAGAGTTGTTTTGCTACTCTGCCTTGATGCTCCCAGAAGGCATTGCTTTTTTAAAACATTATTTAAAAACAATCAAATAAAAAACAGAGATTTCTTTCATTTCAAACAATGCACAATTTCTAACATGCCAATGAGAGAGCTGGTTACAAAATAATGACTGACAAACAATTTCCTGATTCTCAATCTCCTCTCCACATTCCTAACCCTTCTCTACATTGGCCAGAGCTACAGCCAGTGTTAGCACAGGGACAGGGAACTGAGTCATGTTCACAACTAGTAGAAGCAGACGGTGAATTAAAAACTCAAAGAGGTCTAAAGATCGCCTTCTCTTTATTATTCTGTCCATCCTCTATTGTGTCCCGCTTTTACTTTTAAACATGCTTCATCCGTACATATTCTCGTACACAACCAACAGAGAAGCCATGCGCACTTCTTCCCTAGTCCACTGACAGCTGACGCAGCAGGACGATGGCTTTCATACTAAACTACCCATCATGCATTGCACTTTTTGCAAATTGCAAAATGTAAAAACAACCATTCTAAATACATAACAGCTTAGTTTTGCTCGAAAACCTTGTAATTTAGTT
>JAODXP020008840.1:107500-112500 GCA_027497455.2 Sardinella longiceps
AGAGGGAGGGAGGGATAGAGAGAGAGAATGCTGCACTGCCCTTCATCTGTGCTGACTCACCTCCTCCTCCTCCTCCTCTTCCTCCTCCTCCTCCAGGGCTTTTCACACACAAACATACAGACACACACACACAAACACACGCACACACATGCACACACACTAGCGCACATCCAAGCTGTCCAATGTGAGCTCACAGAGATTCTGCAGTAGAGATAGCCATCCTGTCCACACTTCTACAGTGCCAAAGACCCTGAGTCAGTCTATTGGTACAAACACAAAACAAATACTAAATTATCAATGAAAACATGGTAGATTCATGTAACTTCCTCTTCATTCAACAAAGAATAAGCAATACATTGATCATACACAGTACACAAGCTAGCCACATAGATAGACAAATAAACATAAAGGGCCCTATTTTGACGACGCAAAGTCAACTGTTGTTTGACGGATGGCGCATATGGTTTTGGGGGCGTGTCGGTGGCTTTTTGCTATTTTCACAGCGCAGAAAATGAACTTCGCGCCGGCGCAAAGTCCAAAAAGGTTGGACTTAGGATGCCTAATTAATCATGGGTGTGTTATGGGTGTAACACAGGCATAACCAATGACAGATCAATCTCTCATTGCCTTTAAGAACGAACAGCGCAAAGCGCCTGGTGAATTGCTATCACACCAGCTGATCTCCTCCTTGGGCATTTAAAGAAATTAAAATATTGAATACCGAGCAAGCTCACATGTCGGGTCTAGTCATAGTTAGAGCCGTAATGGGTATGGTAATATTAAATTGATGTCTACAGGCTGCACAAGACACGAAGGAAGCTGATTTAGTCCCGATAGATATCTCGGAATATTCATTCGAAAGCGAAAGTAAACTTGATTCTCCATTTAACGTCCCCCCTTCTTATATCCTCACTCGTTTTCTGTTACAGGCTAATAAATTGTGGTTAAAACATCTTCCTGAGCATCATAATGATTTTCCGATTGTAATAATTATTGTTGTGGCCGTCATTGTTATGCTGGAACAAGGACTGCATTACCTATTGCGTTGTGCGTCCATAAAATAGCATTTCAGGAATGCGTGACTGACGAATGACCAGGTTTTTTCCAGTCACTGGCGGATCCCTTTCTGCGTCTGCATAATAGCATCTTTTGCGCTTCGCGCCTAGCCACACCTTCGACACACCTCCGAGGACGCAAAGTCACTTGCTAGTTAGACAACGTGAATTACTTGACAGAAAAACGAACCATGCGCTCGCACAAAATAGCAATGACAGCTTGCGCGAGTCGCGAAGGCATGGTGCGCCGCCTGTAAGATAGGGCCCATAATTCACAGACTACATTTCTTAATCTATATGTCCCTTCTACTTTTTTATAGCTTGGTAGTAAATGTCTTATTTGTTCTGGGAAGTAAATGAATTGAAGTTTGAAATTGAATTTGATTTTGATAAATACAAAGAGATGGAGGCCTTGGCTGTGATAAATGATACGTGCATAGAGAGGTCATTACTGTGTGTAGACTGTGTGAGCCCTGAGTTACAGCTACCTGGCCTCCCATCACTAATGCTGAAGCCTGAAGGTCTATCAGACCATAATGAGCTAGTCAGGGTTAGCTTATGCTAATGAGCCGTGACGACTCAATGAACATTAGCTAAGCAATCACACGCTGTCACTACAGTAGATCACCATTTTGGAATATCTTTGTGCCAACAAGCTGATAAACCTTTATTCCACCACGTCATGACGGGCAAGGACACAGGGACACATTTATGTGGACAAACGTGCACCCGCGTACGCACACACACATACAAATGCGGACACGTGGACACGTGGACACACACACACACACACACACACACACACACACACTGCATGAAAGATCAGTATCAGCAACTCCTGTGCAAAAAAAAAAAAAACATAGCAGCCATTCGGCAGATAAAAAAGCAGTCATCTTCTGTCACCTTGAGCTAACAGGCATGTGTGGTGACAGTCAGCCAGAGGAAGTATATGCCACCCACTGAGAGGATTACCCAAGACCTCTGCTGTTATCAGCCAATCAAATCTCTATAATGCTATATGAACAACAGTAGACCTACACATTAGGTCATTTTCCCCTACATTTTTCCCTGTGTGTGTGTGTGTGTGTGTGTGTGTGTGTAATTCCCTACAACATGTGAGTGTACTGTCAGTGGGTGAAGAGGTCAGCTGACTGTACAGTTAGCGTGATTGAGAGTATTGTGTCCTAACAGATCACTTTTAATTCTGATACTGTAATCTCACTGTCAGATTAACCATTAGATATTTTTTAATTAGATAGAAGTAATTAGCTCAATCAGATAATCAGTTAATGACAACTGATTCTTAATCACCCCACAGAGAGAATGACTGGGAAAAACGCATTTTAATTAAAAAGATAAATTAAGAAATAAATCATAACATATTCCCTATGAGTGGATCTATAAAAAGATTGTGCGACAGATAATGAGGTTAGGGGTCACTATGGGTGTAGGTCTGTCATGATCAGTGTGCACCCATCACTTGGGATGGTAGGCAGCTGATTAATGGATGTCCCTGGTACTGTCAGGGTGAAACCAAGAATCGGCATGAACAAGGGATAGAGACAGTGCAGATAGAAAGAGGGGGAAGAGAGAGAGAGAAGGAAGAAAGAGGAGAGAGAGGAGAGATAGAGGATAGGGAGGAGAGAAGAGCAGGGCCGTTGCAACAAGGCAGGCAAACCAAGCAATTGCCTGGGGCCCCCGCTTCAAGGGGGCCCCCGAGAACGACAGATTGGGTAGCAATTCATAGCAGCGACAACTGTGTGACCACCCCTTTAAATTCTATGAAAAATCCTATGTTGAAAATCCCCCTTAAGAGGCCCCATCCTTAGCCCCACCCACTGGCTGGCTGCCAAAAAAGACGCAAACTTAGGCTACAAGTTGAAAGAAAAAAGGTAAAGGAGATATGTTACTTACTGTAATAAAAATGGCCAAGGGTTCATTTCTTAGCAAGCTAGCAAATATAAGTTGTCATTTAGTGCTAAGAAGCCTATTACTTTGCAGTAGCATGACTTATTGTGCATGAACTGCAAGCTCTCACAAAGGGGCTAAATTTGCTCCTTCTTAATTCTTTCAGGAGAAAAATAATATAGCTAGGGTTGTCAACTGCCCCATATTTAGCAGGCCATCTCGTTTTTTGGTAATTATAATTTTTCACGTCAGAAACAGATCCTGTCCCGCATTCAATACATGTAATGCGTTATTGTTGAGAGAAGCGCTATTCGCAGAGAAATGCAACGGAAACCCATTCATTGTCAAAGGCTGCCATATCCTCAATTTTTAAGCTCTATTGACGAAATAGGTATCAAATTAAACTAGAGCACATGGTGCAGTCAGTAGATCCAGTCTAAATGTTCAATAAGGACAGGAAATAGCTTTAAAAATCTTTCCAAAACAGGATAGACCTCTGCCTAGAAGGAGAGCATTTCTGCCTCACTCCTGTAAGTGTCTTTCTTCTTCTGTGAACCTATGCAGGCTATAGGCTTTACTGCTACAACAATTACTTAGGTTACTTCAGGTTATGGCATTTCCTTCATAAATATGGCCTAATTATTTGACCAAAGTTTATGAGGGAAAAATACACAATAATATTGGAATCAAATAAGCTCTAGTCTATTTTTTGAAATTATTGTTAATGGTATGCCTTTTATCAATTATCAGAGGGACACAAAATATGCAATATAGTTTTGTTTTCTTTGCTTGCATTTTTTGAATTTCTGCAAAAAAATATTATTATTATTATTTAATTTTTTTTTGGGGGGGGGGGGCTAGGGCCCCTGACCCTGTTTGCCTGGGGCCTCCAAATACCTTGAAACGGCCCTGGAGAAGAGAAGGAGAGAAGAGGTGAGGGTGAGGAGATGGAGGAGGAGAGATGATGACAGAGGAGAGGAGGTGTGTGTGTGTGTGTGTGTGTGTGTGTGTGTGTGTGTGTGTGTGTGTGTGTGTGTGTGTGTGTCTGTGTTTGGGGTAGTGATGGTGCGGGGGGCGTGTTAAAGAGGGGTGGGGTGATGGGTTATGTAAGCCTCCCAGAGCTGATGGAAATTACACTTGCAGTGAGATCCATTATTCAACCTTCATGGAGGTTCATGCACACACACACTCTGTTAAAGGGTTGTGTTTTAATTCTCAGTCATATTACGCTCTCTCTCTCTCACACACACACACACACACACACACACACACACACACACACACACACACACACACACATACACACACACACACACACACACACACACACACACTCAACATTACATCAGTCTTATGTACCTAAAACAATTCCCATCCCTTAGATCCATTCATGAGAAAGCTACTGCTGCACGCACTGTATTTTCCCACGCTTAAATCCTGCTCTGCGCTTCACACAGCCTTGCCTCCAGCAGACTTTAATAAAGAGGTTTACAAGAGACGTTACTCACATAATCCATAACACTTCTCTTACATCATCTAAAGGCACTTTTACAATCACATTTATAATCAACGATAGCGCTCGGATGAATTAAGTGCTCAGATGACTGTAATTCATAGTTACAGAAATTCAGAATTAAAGAATTAGGAGTTGGTTATAAGGTGATGTTTTGTAATTATACCACTGCTTGGTCAATTTTCCTATTGTGTTCCTTGTTCAGAATGTGCGTTATTTTTCAGATAACTGGACACCTACAGTAACTAATTCCACTTTGTGTCCATATTATGCTCACCTATTAATTCACCAAACTCGCACTGAAGTTCAAATGAGCCGTCACGCTAACACAGGATCACAATTTTGTGCCCTACCTACGTTTACCGACCGCCTTATCGAGATGTAGAGGCTCCTTGCCTTTGTTTCAGAGACTTAACCATACATTCACGCTGTGTCGTCCATTATCCCTTACCTGAAGAATTTACAGTAATATACTGTAGGCGGTCATGTTATAAAGTAATTTATAATATGATAATGGGAATAGA
>JAODXP020008840.1:117500-120000 GCA_027497455.2 Sardinella longiceps
CTAAACAGATGGTTGAAGGATCTCTTCTCTGACCTTGACAAAAGTCAAAAAACTTGACAAAACTTGCAGCTCATGGAAGGACTTCTGACAAATTTTAAATATATTTTGAATATTGAACATTTCCTATACAATATTGCAATAGGAAAGTATTAACATTATTCTGCCTCGCCCTTTTTGACGTTTTTTCTTCTGCGATTGTCCTCTGATTGTCTTGGAACTTCCCACTTGCCTCTCATTCACATCTACGTAATTTTCATGAAATACCACAATCACACACTCCTTACTGTAGCCGTGGAAACACCACTTTTACTGCAAATTTTTTTATTTCTATTTTTTAAACTATACTAACCTTTTTGATTGATACAGTATAGTGAGCACAACTTCATAGTAAGACTTACTATTAACATGTACATATCAGACTGTTAAAACACCAAATATCACAACGCTAAGCCTATGCGTTGCCAGACCAGATGTTCAAAGACAGCCCCCTGTTTTGAATGGTTTACTTACAATTGTTTGGTGTATTCTCTGGAATTCATACTCTTGACCTAGTCAGAGTAACATTAGCATTTCTGCTTAAGTTTAAGCCACATGAACACATTTGATCCCAATGTGAAATCAAGTGTGTTGATGGCATTTTATCTGTGCTAAGCTGAAGACAGATGGTGTGTGTGTGTGTATCAGCACTTCTGCAGGCTATTTAGTTAGGTGTGTTGTGTGTGTGTGTGTGTGTGTGTGTGTGTGTGTGTGTGTGTGCATGTGTGTGTGTGTGTGTGTGTGCATAGCTAATGGGGAGTTGCTCTTCAAACAAGAGTGGAAATGGAGGTGAGAGGTCACCACTCAGTCACCCTCTCAGGTAATACACCAGGGACCCCTGAGATGGGTCAGAGGGACAAGTGTCTGGATGTGTGTGTGTGTGTGTGTGTGTGTGTGTGTGTGTGTGTGTGTGTGTGTGAGTGTGCACACAGGACTGGGTTATAGTACCTGTCTGTGTTTCAGGTGCACGTGTGTGTGTGTGTTTCCCATATGTATCTGTGTGTGTGTGTGTGTGTGTGTGTGTGTGTGTGTGTGCCCCACAGGCCAGTGACAGGGTCCTGACCTTCACACTGTTAGCTGAAGACTGCAGGTCTCTGGGGACTCTAAAGGGGTTTTTGTGTGGCCTGCTTCCTCCTCCTCCTCCTCCTCCTCCTCCTCAAGGACGTTTCAAAGGCACTTCAAGATGAAACACAGGAAGATGATGCACACACACTTCTGACAAAAAGATACATGGGCTCGCCCACACACACACACACACACACACACACACACACACACACACACAGAAATACGTCTTACAGATTACATTGGCACGCACACATACACACTCCCACAACAAAAAAAAATTGGCCCACGCACAAGCACACTGTCACACCCACCTCTACACCCCTGGGACACTCTCACGTACACACACACACTCATTCTCTCTCTCTCTCTCACACACACACACACACACACATGCAGACACACACAAACTCTTTAACACACACACACACACACACACACACACACACACACACACACACACACACACCCAGGGGACAGTAGTGGAGGAGTGAAACAAAGGCAGTATGATGAGTGACTCCTCTGTGGTGGTCCACTCAGGCAGCGGTTGAGGCACTAGGCTGGGAAATCGATCGCTGTAATAAATTGAACTGTAAGCTAAAATGAAAAGTCACCCAGAACGGCTTTGTTGTCAGATAGCCTACTCTCTCTCTCTCTCTCTCTCTCTCTCTCTCTCTCTCACACACACACACACACACACACACACACACACACACACACACACACACACACACACTGTACAGATACTGTATACATGCAGGCACATAATTGAGCACATAACAAACAAATCTATCATGTACTACAAAAGCAGACACACACACACACACACACACACACACACACACACACACCACAGACTGTAAAAAAAATAATATATCTTTATATCACTGAGCTAACATACTACTGCAGTTTCACTTTTTTCTCCTGTTTTGCAGAAAGCATTCCACTGGGAGCTCACCACTCCACTTTCCACCCACCTCCATCAAACCCACCCACCCACCCTCCCTCTCCTGCCCAGTGGACAGCACTGCCGCTGGGGCAGCCAAGCCCATCTCACCTCCCTGCCTCTCTGTAAGCCCCAGACACCTCCTGATGGGTGTGGAGGTTGCCTTTTTGATCCAGAGGTCCATGGAGGGGCAGGGGGCCTGTTCACTGCTCCTCCCCACCATGAGTGTGTCTTGCTGGGGGGAGATCCACACCGATAGGGGCCTCATGTGACTCCAAAGCACCACTGCCCTCTGGGGGACCTGGGATTTATCTCTAGACCTGCACACACAGACACACACCAACACACACCGACACACACACACACACACACACACACACACACACACCTGGGATTTATCTTTAGGCCTGCACACACACGCACACAAACGCACGCACGCACACACTCACACAC
>JAODXP020008841.1:0-12387 GCA_027497455.2 Sardinella longiceps
GGAACGATATACTTGGCCATTAAAATCTGAATCTGAAATTACAGAAAACATATCTACTAACGACTCATTTTTTGTTGTTGTTGTTTCGATGGACATGATTCCATCAGCTCAGTTTAACATAATTCAAATACATGCAAAACACGACTGTCACTAACAGTTTATTTCTGCCATTTATGACATTTTCTTTTCACAGTTGTAGCCTGGCGCCAATCAGTGAGGTGGAATTTACAACCCCCTACGCAACGCACAGCTCCTTGGACGGACTCCCTCTCCTTGCTTTGTTTTGTTTTGTTTTGTTTTGTTTAATTTCGGTTTCATTTTTCCTGTTGTTTTTTTTTTTTGAGGGAATGTGGTGAGCGAAGCCATGTAGGCATCTACCACTGCTGTCAAGACTAACAGCCTCCTGTCACTGGAGATCTTGCGTAGGTACGTATGTTTGTGTGTGTGTGTGTGTGTGTGTTTGTGTGTGTATGTGTGTGTGTGTGCGTGTGCGTGTGTGTTCTGAGATGTATGGTTTTTCATTTATAGACCACACATTCTCTGTGTGTATATGTGTGTGTTTGATTAATCCTGACAAGCTTGACATAGTTCTGTTTCCAAAGGGGTCTTCAAAAGTAGTGCTGAAGCCTTCCTCAGTGCGTAGTGTGTGTGTGTGTGAGTGAGTGAGTGAGTGAGTGACCACAGTTTTTATGTCAGTGTCTGTTGGTGTGTGTGTGTGTGTGTGTGTGTGTGTGTGTGTGTGTGTGTGTGTGTGTGTGTGTGTGTCTGTAAATGAGTCTTTTCAAGGCTGTTAATGGATGTTTGTGTATATTATTGGGTAGTATGTAGGCCTGTCTATGGGTCAGTGCAGTATTTGTGTGTGTGTGTGTGTGTGTGTGTGTGTGTGTGTGTGTGTGTGCGTGCTTATTGATGTGCATCAGTCATCCCTCTGATTGGTCTGTAACAATATTCAATTAAAGACAAGTCGAGTGTGCTGCTGCCGATCGGCTGATTCCACAGGCAGGCTTCATGTCCATAGTTTAATAAAGGTCATCCGCCCCTCCCGTGTTCAATCAGACTCCGACCACTCAATCATACTGCCTAATCACTTCAATCAGGGGACAGCGCTTGCCCATAACAGCCACGCTAGGCTCTCCGTCTCACTCCAATTCCTCGCTTATAGCCAGACTCATCACACCCAAATCCATCTGATAATGGAGAGGATCTTAGATTCATATCTGATATATGTTGTGAGTAAATTCGTTGGATTCACAAAAATAGCTCCAAATGCAGATATACTGTTTAAAAGAATTTCAAAAGTAGTTAGCTGATTGCAAGGCAACAAATGACGTATCATTCATTGCCCTCGTCTTGTGTATTATTCCCCTACAGCAGGACACCTCAGCGGTCGTTATCAAGGTTACAAGGATACATTGCTAACATATCTGCAAGCATGTTGGGTCAATGAGGAAGCAGACCATGTACAACTAATCCATGACAAGGCTAGCTTCTCACTTATTAATGCATTGCAAATTGATATATTGCAAATTGCAAATAGATTATTCACCATGGCAACTAATGGTTTGATATGGCAAGGTAACCGACTATTCCGTGTGGCATAAAGTGACCAAACCACAGAGGAAGGTTTTTCATCTGAGATCTGGGGTGCACTTCCCATGAGCAGTTGCTAAGTAAGTTAGCTACTACTGTAGGTTGATGGCAATGCAATTTCCCATTGCCTACTACCAAACATCCCCCTAATCATTATTATGAAAATATCTAAACCGCTCACAAAAAGTAAGGAAACTTGCCTTTGGCCCATTATATCTCCCCTTTAATAATACCAATCCCTGAAGTGTTTTATATCATTTTCATCGTTGGTTTGTCACCTTTACAATGAGGTATAGCTTGTAAGCATCGGACAATCATGGAATGCGCAACACAGCCAAACGTGTGAGTAGTGCCAACCAAAAATGTGCCAAAATGGCCTGCTATACTGTTCTGTTGGTATAGCCTTTGTTGCTTGGAGCATTGAAAATTGCACTCACCCAAAGACATGAGGACAAGAACAAAAAAACATGTTGGCCATACACTTCACACTCAGTGTCAGGGCCCTCAGTAACGTGTGGAAGATTTGAGCAGTTGAACAGTTGAATAAATCTTGTAAGTCTCTGGCAATGAATCTACGGTTCCTTAGTGCAGCAAAAGTGAGGCACCAGTCTTCTTGGGGTGTTGTCTTTTTGAGACGGCCACTTCTTGGTCTGTCTTTGGCTTCCGCAGTCTCATGGAACTTGGTTCTAAGTTTGGAAATGGTACCAGGACTGACACCAATGATGCTGCCACTACATGTTGGGACACCAGCCTCAGGTTCCCCATTGCACAGGCCCCCATGGCACAGGAACAAACGTGGCATCTTTCCACCAGTATTGTTGCTATAGGAGAAACCACAAACCCAATAAGTTGCTGAAGCTCAGGTGCTAATTTAGGCACACCAGTGACTGGCAGCACTTGAGGCCCAAAATCAGATGCAGCAGAACCCTATTACCATGGCCATTTTGGCACATTTTTGGTTGGCACTACTCACACGTTTGGCTGTGTTGCGCATTCCATGATTGTCCGATGCTTACAAGCTATACCTCATTGTAAAGGTGACAAACCAACGATAAAAATGATATAAAACACTTTAGGGATTGGTATTATTAAAGGGGGGATATAATGGGCCAAAGTCAAGTTTCCTTACTTTTTGTGAGCGGTTTATACATATTTTTAGCTACAAAAAGCAAGTATAAAATGTTTTTTCATGACAGACCAGGCAGACAGATAGAGTGGGGATGTGTTTGTTTCCCCCTCATAGCATCCAATAACTACAGTAGGTGCATCCGTGGACAGTCTGAGTATTCCAGTCTGGAATTGCCCTTTTTCATGCAGTGCAAGCTGTGTTTCGCCGCAGGTTATCACAGATGAGACTGAAGAGCCATCCACACAAGGCCTCTCATGATCACCACATACACACACACACAGAAACCCACACACACAGAAACCACACACACACACACACACACACACACACAAGCCCTCTCCCTCATATCCATCTTCATTTCATTGCTCTCACTCTGTGCCCCTGAAGGTGCATTCCAAGAGGGTTGTCACCTTCTGCCCCTCACCTCAGCACGCACACACACACACACACACAGACACACTCATGCAGCCATGCGGTGATGAGCAAACACACTTTCCCTCAGCAAATGCTGCTTCTCCTCCTCGCCTCGCCTTGCCTCGCCCCTCTCTGGCCTCCTTGAGCATTTGATCTCCTTAATTAAAAAGCGCCCGCTCCGCACAGTGGACACACACACACACACATGCACACACACACACACACACGCCACTCATCCGGGTGGCAAATATGAACAGCGCCACCCCCTCGACCTTCCTCTTCCTCTCCACCAGTGGTGCGGCCCCAGGAGAGAGGAGAGTGTGTGTGTGTGTGTGTGTGTGTGTGTGTGTACGTGCGTGCGTGTGTGTGTGCCCACTTTTGCTCTGCTCTCTCCCCAGTCGTATCCAATAAAGTATAATAAAGGATCAGCCTTGAAGAGGGCACAAAGCGTGTGTGCTGCTTACTGCTTAGGCATGGGGGTACTGTCTGTGCAGACCAGTCAGAGAGGAGGTTCAGAGAGGAGGCACACTGTTTGTGTGTGTGTGTGAGTGTGAGAGAGAGAGTGTTTGTGTGTGTGAGTGTGTACTGTGTGTATGCGTGCAAGTGTATGTGTTTGTGTAGTACTGTGGACTGTGTGTGTGTGTGTATGTGTGTGTGTGTGTGTGCATGTGAATGTTTTTGTATGTACAGTATGTGGGTGTGTACGATAGAGAGATTGTGTGTGTGTATGTGTGCGTATGTGGATGCGTTTGAGTGTACAGTATGTGTGTGTGTGCATGTGGATGTGTACAGAATGTAGCTGTGTTCCAGAGAGAGTTTGTGTGCGTGTATGTGTTTCTGCCTTGCAGTAGGTGTTTGTGTGTGTGTGTGTGTGTGTGTGTGTGTGTGTGTGTGTGTGTGTGTGTGTTTCTGGCCTGCTGTGATTGAACTAGCGATGCTCCACCTGGCGATATGGATTTGCCCTTGGCGATTGCGGTCAAACTTAGCCACCGAAAGGCAAATGGAGAAAACCCACTTGAAAGATTTGTTCTCTGGGTGAAAGGGACAGCTTGTCCTAAGCCATGCCTCCTCAATACTCACACACACACTCACACACACACACACGCACACACACTCATCCACAAACACACACACACACACAGTAGACTTTAACTAGTATGATTTCCCCAGCTCAGATGATGAGCCGAAAAACACACAAACACACACACACTCACCTACGCATACACACACATACACACAGACCTACAGGCACACACACATTCACACAGAGACAGACAGACACTAGCCTTGGCACAGAACTGGTGCAGTGTGCAGGGTACAAATTAGACCATGTGCTGCTTTTCGGCACTCTCATCTCCACCTCCTGCCAAAAAGGCTAACAGACAAATGAGCACTCGTGTAACCCCATCGGCTTAACCGCCCGACCGTCTACACTCCCCACTCCCTACGGGGTCCACGTCCACGTCACTCCAGAATTGCACCTCTGCCCTTCCTGATGGATCAAGATTGTTCTAGAAATAACCCACCTCGCCACAGGACCCCAGTTTTTTTTGCAAGCTGCTTTCTTCCTCCACATCTCCTCACCCTGTACTGCCTTTTTTTTTGTCCTCTCCGCCATGACCTGAGTTGTCGACTCCCTCCTAGCCTGACTCTACCCACTGATCTCTCTGTCTTTTATTCTCTCTCTCTCTCTCTCTCTCTCTCTCTCTCTCTCTCTCTCTCCATATAGTATTCTTTTTCTCCTCTCTTGCCACTCTTTCTTTCTGCTCATTGTTATATTTCTTTTTTCTTTCATTCATTCTCTCTCTCTCTCTCCTTCCCTCCCTCCCTCCATTCTGTGTCCAAGTCATGGCTCCAGTCCAGCGCTGACTCTCCTCAGCAAATTGCCTGTGATTACATCGGCTACAGAAATTCACCTACTGCCCGTACAATCAATACATTCTCAGGGAAAAGAGAGAGAGAGAGCCCTCCTCTCCTCCTCCTCCTTTACAATCTCTCGCTCCCTCCCTCCCTCCTTTTTCTTCCTTTTTTCATATTCCTCCATTTTTTTTCTTTTGCTTCTCCCACTATCTACCTCCCTACCTCATTCTATTATTGTGCCTTTTCATCGGAAGCGAAAAAATCGCTGTCCTAAGGATGAAAAGATGTAAGATGATGGTTGGATTTTTTTTTTCTTTTTGCTGAGTTGTACATTTATTCCTTTTTCCTGGTTGGACAGTGAGAAAAAAAAGTAAGAGAGAGAGAGAGAGAGAATCCTGCCGGACAATGAAAAGTGGGGATCAATGAGAGATTAAGGCAGATTTGTTCCCCCACACTTGAACGATGCAGAACCACAAAGGCCGCCCGAGGGTCTCCTGGACCTAATGGTGGGAGCAAGGGGAAGGGAAGGAGGGGAGGGAGGGAGGAGTCGAGGCCTTGCCCAGCTTCCTCACCCCCATCCTGGGCCGCAGAGACTGCCACACACACACACACACACACACACACACACACACACACACACACACACACACACACACACACTGCATGCACCCAGGAAGATAGAGAGTTTGTGGGAGCCTGGGAGAGGTCAGGCAGAACATCCAACACACTCTGCCAAACCAATTCAGACGTGTGTGTGCTTGTGTGTATGTGTGTGTGTGTGTGTGAGAGAGAGAGAGAGAGAGAGAGAGAGAGAGTGTTAAGGAAGGATTAGACTTAATCTCTGGCATTGTTGTTACGACAGCAAGGTTTGTTTTTTAGCTGATACTTCATATCCAGGATCTGGATTAACAGTTACCACCCCACTTAGCTACAGTAGGTAGGGGAGGCGTGGGCCTACAAGGACATGTCCTTTTCAAACTATAATTCAGATTTTGTTTTTGAGTTTTTTAATGATTTTAAACAGCTATTTATTGTAAATGCCCCTGTCCATGGTAACAGTGTGTGTGTGTGTGTGTGTGTGTGTGTGTGTGCGTGCGTGCGTGCGTGCGTGCGTGTGTGTGTGAATGCTTGCAGGTATGTTTCAACATGCATGCCTACTGGTAGCCTGGCTTTGCGTTCCTACATAGCTCAATAATCATCTCCCTCCACAACTCCTTGTACGAAGCTAAAGTGCAGACCAAGGGGATGGCTAAAGCCAGGCTACTATACTGGTGTGCTGAGTATGAAAACCTAAAGCTCAAATGTTCTCTCTCAACATTTGCATTCCTCCTCCCTCTCTCTCTCTTCCTCTCTGTCTATATATTACTTGTGGGGTACCTGATGTTATTATTGTAAACTTTATGCAGAAAATAGTGATTTTGGCTCCCTGCAGACAAAACCGCCTAACACAGTCTCTGAAACCCCACTCTCTCTCTCTCTCTCTCTCTCTCTCTCTCTCTCTCTCTCTCTCTCTCTCTCTCTCTCTCTCTCTCTATCGTTTTCTCCCCCCCCCTCTCTCTCTCTCTCAAGCGTCTGTAATTGAGTTTAGTCTTCCTCCTCCAGCTTCTCTTCTTCCTCCCACTTTGATCTCTGCCCCTCACCAGATATGGCAGTGACTTCGGCAATGTAAAACTCACTAATCCATTTAATCACTCCCTCCCACACACACACACACACACACACACACACACACACACACACACACACACACACACACATTCCCATATTACCTCCAGTCTTGTCTGAGCGTGCTCACATCTGGCCAGCGGTGACTACTGTACCTGATCCTTAATTATAACTGTAATGCGGCATGCAGGCACTCCGTTTGCAAAAGGCTGTTAGACACACATGCATGCAAGTAAGCAAGCAAGCAGATGGATGCCAACACCAGTTGAGAAGGTTGCCACCTGGGTTAAATGCTCATCTATGCACTGTTTTTAATCATGCTATACTGTTTGTAAATGTATGTATGTATGCATGCGTTTGTGTGCTTTATGTGTGTGTGTGTGTGTGTGTCTGTGTTACTACAACTAGTAGGCATGTGTATATCTGTGTCTGAGCGATAATGGGGTGTGTGTATGCGTGTGTCAGTACAGGTAGTGTCTATGTGTGAGGGATGGAGGTGTGTGTGTGTGTGTGTGTGTGTGTGTGTGTGTGTGTGTGTGTGTGTCAGACAGTAGGCCTATGCCCAGTAGTTCTGACATAAGGGCAATGAAACCATGCTGTGCGTGATTATGCCTGGGTTTTAATAGGGAAGCTCCACAGTAAGTGTGTGAGATATTAATATGCAGGAGTTTTAATCAAAGTCTCTTCACATTTGCATTTCAATTTACACCTCTGCCAATGTGTGGTAGGAACAAGCCATGAGAGGATGAGATGGAGACTACCGTGCTCCCCACCCCCATACCCCCTCAAATGCCCTCTCCCTCTCTTTCTCTCCCTCACTTTTGCATCTCTTTTCTCTCTCTCTCTTTCTATTCTATCTTCTATCTCTCCCTCTCCTTTCGCTCCTCTTCTCTCTCACTCATTTTCTTTCCCTCAATCAGTTTTGCATCTCTTTTCTCTCTCTCTTTCTATTCCATCTTCTATCTCTCTATCTCCTTTCACTCCTCTTCTCTCTCTCTCTCCCTCACTTTTGCATACCTGTTCTCTCTATCTTTCTATTCTATCTCTCTATCTCTCCCTTTCCTTTCGCTCTCTCTCTCTCTCTCTCTCTCTCTCTCTCTCTCTCTCTCTCTCTCTCTCTCTCTCTCTCTCTTCCAATTTAAATCTCAACTCTCCCACTATCACCCTCTGCATCCTTCATACTCATCTTCCCCTTCTCTGTTTCTCTGATGAGTTTTGTGCCGACTGCCACTTTTCGTCTCCACTTCTCTTTTTCAGCCTCATCCACTTATTATACGCTTTTTCTTTTACGTTTTTTTTTTTGTTTGTTTTCTTTTGTTTTGTTTCTACTCCCCCTACATTCTCTCTTGCCACACAGAATATAAAAATAACAATAGTTGAACAATAGTTAGAACCAAACTCAGAATTAACGTTTAGAGAGTGTTCCCTCTTGGTTATGCAGATACCCAACAGAGCCTAATGTTCTCTTATAACTGAGGGAAGCAACCAACCAAAACGTTCTCTTGTGGCTGTACTGTTACCTTCACACAACGTGCTCTGTATTTCTCCTATACCCTTTCTTTTATACGCCTCTCACTCATGTTTTTATTTTCCTTTTTTATTGTAGGATTTCACTTTCCCTCCCTTCATCTCCAAGAGCTTCTCACTGTTGCATTGCATGGTGGTTAACAGGCATATTTGTCTCTTTTGTCTTTCTTGTGTTTTCACATCTCGTCTCAGACACTTGTACTTAATGTGTGGTACTGGGATCACGACAGCACAATCACACAAAGAAGCCCTGTTGAAAACACTGCCATAAATTAAACGCTGAAAATCGTGATTCTCTCTCTTTTTGTTTTGCAAGTGTAGGCCTGTTTCTCCAGTACAAAAAACATATGATTCCCTGATTCCATTTATATCAATCACACACACTAGATGTAAAATCTGATTCCTACCTGGTAAGGAGAAGAACCAGTAACATCAAAACAAAAGAAAATACTGAAATAAAGCACAAGCTGAAATGCACACTGAACAGTCTCATGTGAATAGATTTGGTAGAATCCAAATAGGAGGCTGAACCAGCAATCACATTGCCTACTGTAGGTATAGGCCCGAAAGAATCATATGCAGTATATATAATACAACAATATAATACAGCACAATACAACAATACAATATACAGTATCTATGCTGATTCTTTTTGACACATGCTTCATATTCCCAGCACACAGCTACCATAAACAATCTCTCAGTGCTGATTATGGGAAGGTAAGCGTCTGCCATAACTCAGTTTAGATAATGAATTCAGGTGCAGACAGTGTCACAGAAACATGCATATGCATACATAAACCAACGGCACACACACACACGCCTCTTGCTACCTTCATCCATAAGCTTTGGTTACAGCTATGAGGACTATGATGGATAGAGCTACATAAATCTCATTTTGCACATGTTTGTGTGCTTTATGTGTGCATTGCAGGAAAGCCTGCAATAAATGAATGGAGCAGATGGTATGTGTGTGTGTGTGTGTGTGTGTGTGTGTGTGTGTGTGTGTGTGTGTGTGTGTGTGTGTGTGTGTGTGTGTGCATTTTCCTGTGTGTGAGGAGAGAATGAGAGATTGTTCCTCAAAAATGAGTCATAGGAGAGTCAAGGTAATAAGCATGCATTTGTCTGAGGATGATTGGATGTCTTTAAGGTAAATGGTTTGTGTAAGTGTTCATGTGTGTGTGTGCGTGCGTGCATGCGTGTTTGTGTGTGTGTGTTCATGATTACTGTATATGTGTGTGCGTGTGTATGTGTATGCGTGTTGAGAGTGTTTGTGTGTGTGTGTGTGTATGTGTGTGTGTGTGTGTGTGTGTGTGTTTGTTTGTTTGTGAAGTGGCCCTGTTTGATGATAGAGGTCATTATTAAATGACTGGTTTTGATCGGGGCTCATCTAGCCCTCGGGCTATGACTCACCCCCACCCAAACACACACACACACACACACACACACACACACACACACACACACACACTTTTTTATCCTCGCCCTCTCGTCACCCAAACTAATGATGTCTAAACAGCAACAAATTATTTGCCAGACAAAGAGCGGTTTAGGTGTAATCAAAACAATGGTGTGCCACCACCTTGATACAACCTTCCCGAAAACACATTCACATTCATCGAGGAAATAACGCGCTGCATTTTCAACTATGGGCTGTGCCTTGCTCAGAATTAACAAGGCTCTACTTTAAGGGTCTAATTGGGGGTCCTGGTTAATGCTAGGTGTGATATGTATCCCGATGATTACCCGGTGAACACACCGGCGTTCCTAAGCTCTAACTCTCACAAACAGTTTTAATGAACGGGAGTGTTTAATTCTCACAATAACATGAAGCCATATTTTAAAGGAATATTCAACCTTTTTATTCACCTTCTTACCTTGAGTTACATGGGTAAAAGCATTTTGGTCTTAGTGCATGCATTTTCCTGGTCTGACAACCCCAAATTAGGCGTTATTTTAGTTTTAGCTTAGAAAAAGTGCTGGAATGTAAAGTAGCCAGATAGCAACTCTTGGCTACATTACATTTCAGCGTCCATGCTAAGCTAAAGCTAAAATTTGGGTTGCCAGATTAGGAAAGCGCATGCACTGAGACCCAAAATGCTTTTACTCACATACAGTATGTAACTTCAGGGAAGAGAATGAATGAACAATTTTCCTAAAAAGGTGGAATATTCCTTTAAGGGATTAGGGATCTCGATGGCACAACAAGAAATTGTATGTGCATATTGTATGTGCTACTAAGAACACTTATCTGAGCCATACAATGTGGAGCAAAAGGACAAGAAACACAAGTAACATTTTTTTTTTTGCAAGACAAACACCACACACACAATACACATATACACAATGTGGGATTAAAGTGGGATTTGGCAGGGGGGAGAACAGAAAAATGTATAGAAGAAGAACGGGGTGATACTATTCATGTATCTGAGGTGCTGGAACTGCGTCCCCCACATTTCCCCCTACTTTAAGCCCTGCACACACACACACACACACACACACACACACACACACACATATTAGACTCTAATTAATCCCACTTGCTCATTGTGTTTGCATGTGTATGCAGTATGAAATTTAGGCTCATGTTGACATTCACATCAGACAAATCACGAAAGCATTACATCAGAAAAAGCATTTGATCTGCTATTTCCGACTTTTCTTATAGCCCTTATAGGCTCTACTTTGTGATTATGAGGGACTTTTGTTCGGCGGATTGAACAATCACTTGATGTGCGCTAGAATCCCGCTGGTCTTTGTAATGTAGCCAGGTGCAGCAATCACAGGTAGGGTAGGGTAGGGTAGTTCATCTGATTCCACTGGAGTGGACATAAAGATGGCCTGCGTACCTGCACCTGCCGATGAATGGCAGTATTAGTGCCGACGTTCTAGTTTTAGGTTTGTAAAAAGGTGCCTACAGACCAAAGATCCGCAACGAGATGGGCTGCGCCGTTCTAAAAATCTGGACGTTCTAAAACTCTGAAACTGCGATTTGACATGTTAAATCTTTTTGCGACGGCTTGCAACTGCTTGCAACAACCTCATTCATTCACACTGCTGCAACTTCATTCTAAAACCGCTTCGTGTCGTCGCGGATCTTCTGTCTGAATTGCCCTTAAGACATTTCAGTTACACTTTATTTTAAGGTTCACATATTAGCCATTAATATATACCTAATTAATGCCTGTATTAGTGACTTGTAAGGCATGTGTTAGGCAACATTAATCATTAACCAACCAACCAATCACTAACCAACCACATTGTTGTCTTATGTTTAAAGGTTTTAAGGACATTATTATGCATGCAAATATCAAACCATTCTAAAGAAGACAGGAGGGCTTCTAAATGAGCCTAATTTCTGAGACAGGACCGATCATCAAAATTTTGGTGCTGATAATTCTATTTCATCCTAGACTAAACATGCAAAAAAAGTTCTTCTTTACTTCACCTCTAAAGGAAAAGTTCAAAGCATTTCAATCCTGTTGGTCCAGGTCATCAAGTGCTGACAGAACAAGAAAATTTGGTACAACTAAAAGACCAAATAGCAAACCGTTCGCAAAGACTACCTGAACTGCAAACAGGAAATAACTCACTTTTATTTTCCTTGCCCTGTTCACTTTGTGATCTCAATCCACAGGATAATCGGATAAAAAAAATGCTCCTGACATAGGGGATATTGACAATATTGATGATGACTTTCAGAGTGACGTCAAGAGAAGCTGACTTGTTTGAGCCAAGCAAAAGTGTTGTTCATACCTGCTAAAGAGATAGAACAACTCAGTCACAGTCAAACTGCAGTGTGCAGCAAAACACATCAGGAAATGAGTTCATCCACATTTCACAATCCAACAAGACACACACACACACACACACACACACACACACACACAAGAAGAACAAGAAGATCTTGATTAAAACAATTCATCAGTCAGGATTGCTGTAGCAGCACATTTGATGGACAGACACTCAAAGCAGTCCAGGAAAATGGACTGACGCAAAAGAAAGCTTACAAAAAAAAACTCTCACACACACTCTCCGAAATCCCATAATGGGAAGAAAAAAGAATGTCTATTCCTGTGACTTCATAAGAAAAAGAAACAAAAAAAAAATATTCTCTTTGAGCTCTCAAGTAGACTTTGATAGTCTTTGACATTTCTTCATGGCAGCTGAGTTTGTGCAAGACATGCCATAATGTGCTGGCT
>JAODXP020008842.1:10000-12775 GCA_027497455.2 Sardinella longiceps
GTTGTGTCTGTCACTATAGACTAGAGTGTGTGTGTGTGTGTGTGTGTGTGTGTGTGTGTGTGTGTGTGTGTGTGTGTGTGTTAGTGTCTGTCTGTGTGTGTGTGTGTGTGTGTGTGTGTGTGTGTGTGTGTGTGTGTGTGTGTGTCTGTGTGTGTGTGTGTGTGTGTGTGTGTTTGTCAGCAACAACCATGCTAACTCTAAAAATGAGAGGGAAAGGAGTGCGTGTGTGTGTGTGTGTGTGTGTGTGAGTGTGTGTGTGTGAGTGTGTGTGTGTGTGTGTGTGTGTGTGTGTGTGTGTGTGTGTGAGTGTGTGTGAGTGTGTGTGTGTGTGTGTGTGTGTGTGTGTGTGCATGCATGTGTGCTGTATGTTGTGTCTGGGAGAGATGGAGGTTGGGGATGCTAACTGCAAGCATCACTAAAGTCCCTTTTCCATTCACTACCAGCTCAGCACGGTTTAACGCAACTCAGTTTGGTACGGCACGTTTCGTTTTCCACTGAATAAACGTTCAAAGAAAGTCGTTGCTATAGTGACAATAGAGCAAACCACCACGCCACCAACGTGGAAAAACATAAACAGCAAATGCTGAAATACAATGGTTGCCAGGTGTTTTTAACAAGCTTTGGCCCAGAGTGCCAGCAATCCAGGCCACTGTTGCCAATTTTTAGAGAGCCACAGCGTATTCTGTGCTATAGCTATGGACACATAGCTATGGGTCATTTGAAAGGTAAGACTCTGAGCTCTCAGTGGATGAAAACCGTTTATTTCTACATGCCTCCGTTCCTGAGAAATCCCAAGCTAAACAGTGGGTAGTTTTCATCAAAATCCTTGTTTTTTCTAAAAAAGGAGATATCACCGACATATTCGGCACTCTGACAAGGCCTCTTGCATGCGCGTCGCGGCCTGTCACTCACTCCACTCGGCCCTGAGACTGCCACCTAGTGACGAACCCGCGAAAGGACAACATGACATGACGTGCATTATTTGACACAAATGCTGCAATAGTAATCAAATGCTGCCTTGTGATGTGAAAATGTCCAGACAAAATGTGCAGATTGTGAGTTTTTATGAGTTTCCGATCATAATTTATTTCAGTTCTATTTATCACAGAGTTCCAAAAATCATATATAACCTGTGTGAGGGTTTCTATTTTCGTAAATTAAAAAAAAGGCAAAAACGTAACATTACGTTTTTGGCACTCAACGCATGACAAGTAATAACGGCATATAACGTTTCTGGCATTCAAAGTGTTAAGTGTCTGACGCCTTTAAAGGGAGATGACATTATCCCCTATATCAGACATCCTGTTGTGCTAACACTGGCTGCTAACTGCTGTGCTACTGTAGCTACCAAGGGCTTGTTCAGAATGCTAACATTATGATGCTAGTGATGATAAATAAAGACCCCGTCATAGCTTAGTACCAGTTCAGCATGCTTGCTACCTCAGCAAAGGTGACACCAGAAATGGTACCAGGTACCTGATTTTAGTAGTGTAAATGCTAAAAAAGCGAACCGTACTGAACACACACCTCTTTAGCCAAGCACACCTCACACACACCTCACACACTGCTCACACACACCTTTTCAGCCAATCACACCTCACACATAGTGAGTGTCTATGTGCCCACCAGATTTCTACTCATCCACAGTTAGCGCATTCACACCTACAGAGAACCGTGCCGGTTGAACCGGCCGTCGTGTTCACACCAAAAATCAGAGCGTTCTGGAACCGCAAACTTGGTTCCCGTCGGGCACCAAATAAAACTTGGTTCTTCAGGGCGAACTGTGACGACATGAGTGAACGATCGATCGATAGATAGATAGATAGATAGATACAGTAGATACTTTATTGTCCTAGAGAGAAATTTGTCTTGGACTCAAGCACTGCATAAAATGCCCAACAATACAAACACTTACAGACAGACAGTTTGACGTAAATAACACATAACAGACTGACACTCCCCCTTCATCAGGCACATACAGAAGAACGGACAAGTGGCGTTTTCAAAATGACATAAGAGGCGTGTTTGAGATGTAAAGCCGCCTACAGCCGCCTTCAGCCGGCTGCAGCCAAGCGATGCATTGTGGTTAGACGCGGTGTCCGACTTCCGGCTGACTTCACCAAGCTTGTGAATGCCTCACCAAAATACGCCCACAGCACGTCACTCAAAACTCGCGGTAACAAGGCGGCTGCAGCCGAAACCCGCATCTCCTTTTTCTCGGCTGCAAGAGGATGCATCCCACCCCCATGATGTAACTCATTATTCCGATTGGTTTGAAACACCTCATGACAAATATGACACCAACCACGTTGTACTCACTGAAAATGGGCTTATTTGAATGAGCTGCTGCTAAGCAGTATGCAAGTTTTGCCCAATGAAATAGCCTTATTGCTCTCCAGCATGGCTTGGTTTGCCATCTCAAATAAGCATTTCATACCACATTACTATTTTTAACAAAACACCTTCAAACACTCTGTTCCTCTTGCATTGCAACAATAATTTATTAAGCAACATTATATGATTTATTTCGCCAGTTATCACGTTCATTTTAATGGTGAAATGAGGGGATTCAAGCTGTTTTCAGTGCAAACAAACTTCCGCGATATCTCCTGACATCACGTCCATGTTCACGTGTTGTTTGGCTACAGCCAGCTGCAGCTGTGTTGTCCACCTTGTCCCCCATGCTTTTCCACTCCCACCGACGTATTTCTGTAGATCTCGCTGGCTCTGGCTACAGCCTGTAGCCGTACCGACTCTGAACGCGAACGAGCTTAA
>JAODXP020008843.1:0-12089 GCA_027497455.2 Sardinella longiceps
TTTCTCCTCTCTCTCTCCCTCTCCTCACTCTAGCTAGATTATATGACACATATCATGAAGTGATATCCTCCTAGATTGGCCTAACCCTCTTGTTTCTGTTTCTTTTTGTTTCTCTTGCCTCCTCTGCCCCGACGCACTGGCTGAGTGATGAACCTCCCGTACCTCCCTGCCACCAACCCTACCCCACTACGGATGCTGACCAACCTCCCCGGAGCCACACACCAGGACCATCCTCCCCTTTTCTCTGAGGCCCGTGATGGAACTGGCCTGAGTGGCCCCCTGATGACCACTACTTAGATGGCGACCAACACCCAATGAACTCTGATCCCACTCCAATTACTGACTAATCCCACACTCCAACTACTGACTCCATCCCTTGGCCCTGACTGTCACACAAACTATGTGTATATCATCTCTGACTACATTCAGTACTCACACTGTTTTGTGTTAACCATGGTCAATCTATGCATCAGACTTTACGGATACTTTATTAGGCCCCAGGCAGGTAGGCTGAGTCCATGAGCGTGGATCTGCCCAAGGTTTCTTCCTACATAACAAATTATTTACAAAGCGAGGGAGTTTTCCCTTGCCCCTGATTCTCATGGATGCTTCCCGTAGCTGTAAAGCGCCGCGAGACAATGTACTGTATTTGTGCGCTCTACAAATAAAATTGAATTGAATTGAATTGAATTTGTCTATAGATGGCCTGCCAGGGTAGCTGTAGCCCAATAGTACTTTAATTTTTTTCATTTAAAGAAAAAGCTGAAAAAGATAAAAATCATTAGAAATTATTTGCATTTGCTAGGAAAATTTCTACGATTCTCATTATAGTAATTAATAACGGTTTTGGTGCAGTGCCTTTTCATGTTTTAAATTTTCCATCAAATTCATGGATGGTATAACATAGTCGTATCCCATTTCAATGGAGAGAAAGTTCAGCCAGTAACTGCCACACACACAAGGTAGTTCATGCTTACAGCTGACCGCAGTATCATCCTATCAGGATGGTCAGGTGAAAAAGGTGCACTGGGGCCATTGAGTTGATGGGCTATAACTTCTACCTTCACTCCATGTCCAACGTCACTGGACACAAGGTTTCCCCCCATACAAGATCCAATATGTGCAATATCCCTGCAGATGTGGGAGTGGAGAAGCCTTACAGGCCCACTGACAGCAGATGCCACTGGAGGACAAAAGCAATCTCACCCAGCAATGTGTTACACCTGACCTCTGCTCCATTCATTTACCACTGCAAGGCACCATAGGCTTGGACAATCATCCTGCAGGACTTTCTTTTCATAATTCCCTTACATCTCTAACACTGTGTGAAATCCACCTTGTCCACCAGTCTCTTTACACAATCTGTTGCAGAACTGTAAACTGTAAACTTTGTATGTGCATTATTCTTTCTGCTGATTAACTTTATGAAGATGCTGATTCCATTCATCCAGCAGGACTTGGTACTTGCTCTACCCAAAATACCAATAGCTGGTCTAATGACCATTGGATTACTGTGGCGGACACTTGCCTGACTGGAAACCCATAGGGCATGTTTGAGATATTGTGAAGAAGAAAATGTCACAAGATGCAACAATGCAGATGAGCTGAAAGCTGCATAGTAATCTCCATAATTTAATTCAATTCAATTTAATTTGCGGAGCATCCAATACAAAACATTTGCCTTGCGGTGCTATACAGACAGTACAAGGAGCATGACACCTCAGCAGTGCCAGTACTTCCATGCTAATGCAGTAATTCATGCAGGGAGATTTCTGTATTAAAATGCTTTTCTTATCTGATTTTTTGACATACTGAATTTGGTGATGTCATGAACATAAATAAGTGCTTGAAATATGTCACTTAACGTGTGATAAATATATTATCAAAGGCATGGATTTAATCCCCCATTGCACACACACACGCACACACACACACACACACACACACAGTTTGAGACCATCATCCCAGATTTAAACCAACCAACCACACCATTGTCATTGTCATAGTGTTGCGCGGGGTGATGGCACACGTGAATGCGGTCTGACTCCTGTGTGGTTGCATTAGGCTACCATGACCGTATGGCCTACGTCTTTGCAAATTCAATGTTGGTATTCTTTCTTCTCTATGCGTAGTGCTTCACATCGCCGGCGATCGTATACAGCCCTTTTTAATAGTCCAATCCTGGTTTAAAAAAGCGACCTCTCCTTTGAATAATCTAGCTCAGACTACATGTTTGTGAGGCCATCGTCTGTCCTGGGTCAAAAATGACACCCTAGTCTCCAGGGAATGATTTTCCCTTTGCTCCACCATCCGCTAAGACAAAACCAATTGCATTAAACTTATGTATTTGGTCAATATTCTACCTTTTTAGCCATACCGGTAAACCAGAAGATGACAATAATGTGTAGGCCTCATGTTCTATGTAAAAATGAAAAGGTGTGAGGTTATGTTTTTGCCCATGGAGGAAGCTTGTCTTAGTGGTGATCGTCCCACTGGGAACCAGAAATGTCTAGTGACATTTCAGCAGCTCATTGATTGGTTATCAGCATCATAGAACAATACAGACCATGTATTACATGATGAGAGAGAAGCACTCCATAGCACAAAATTACTGCTTGCCCTAGGAGTGTGTTTGATTAGATGCTCTCTCATTCAAAGAATGACTGCTGAAAATCAATCTTGTAATTAAGGCAACACTGAATTTTAATTACCTTCCCTACTACCTCAGCCTACCCTAAAGCTCTTTCATGAACATTTGTCACCAAAGAGGTGGAGGAAAATGATGAGACGCCTATTCAAAGAGAAGTTTTAACTTCTTTACAGAGGACTAATCATGTAGATGAAAAAACTCTTGATGAGTAAATGCCTTATTTAGTGATAACCTGTGAACATCTTTGTTAAAGCATTTGTAGGGGAAATTAGGATAACCACCATCTTCTGACTCTTCAATTTCATTCTCTCAAAAACCATCCTTGTCAATGCAACATCAACAGAATGTCAACAACAGATCAAGTAAATTTGTCAAACATTTCAGCATGTGCACATTTTGCAAATGGCTTAAAGGAATTAGCTGGAGTGAGTCAACACAACCCTGCTGTTTTACAGTGCTAAGTGCTATTGATAGCCACCACAATGACCAAATTTTGTGCAATGCAGACCGAGATGGCAAAACGGCAGCTAACGCTAACAGAATGGGGCATGTCAAAATTAAACCCATGCGATTTTTACATGCAAGTTGGACTGCGGTAATTAGCTGTCTAGCAAGCTAGGGCAATTCAATTCAATTCAATTTTATTTGTAAAGCGCTCAAATACAGTTCATTGTCTCGCAGCACTTTACAGACAGTATGGGAAGCATCCATGAGTAACAGGGGCAAGGAAAAACTCCTTTCGCTTTACAAATAATTTGTTTTTAGGAAGAAACCTTGGGCAGATCCCTGCCTCATGGACTCGGCCTACCTGCCTGGGGCCTAATAAAGTATTTGTAAAGTCTGATGCATAGATTGACCATGGTTTACACAAAACAGCATGAGTGCTGAATGTAGTCTGAGTTAATATACACATAATTTGTGTGACAGTCAGTGTCAGGGGATGGAGTCAGTAGATGGGGTGGGATTAGACTTCATTGGGGTGTAGGTGTAGGTAGTGGTCATCAGGGGGCCATCAGGCCAGATCCATCACTGGGCCTCAGAGAGAAAAGGGAGGATGGTCCTGGTGTGTGGCTCCGGAGAGGTTGGTCGGCATCCGTAGTGGGGTAGGGGTTGGTGGCAGGGAGGCAGGGAGGGACTGGAGGTTCACCACTCAGTGCGGTGGGGCAGAGAAGAGGCAAGAGAAACAAAAAGAAACAAAAGGATTAGGCCAGTCTAAGAGGATATCACTTCTTGATGCAAGTATGTCATATATTGTATGTCAGAGTGAGAAGAGGGGGAGAGAGAGGAGAAAGAGGGTTGTACAGGATGGCAAGTGTGCAGTAAGTGGCAGCACTAGGCTATCGCAGCATAACTAAGGTATGGTTGTATGGCAGCTCACCAGCCCAGAGGGGGGTGGTCAGTGGCCACCTTGGAAAAACAGCAGAGGTAGCCCTCCCAGGAACGCCCAAGGGGAGTGGTGATATGCCATGCCCCATTCCTAATTATAGGAAATGTCAAAGAGGAAGGTTTTAAGTCTAGACTTAAAGATATTAACAGTGTCCGCTTCGCGAATGTAGGGAGGAATAGAGTTCCATAGGAGAGGTGCCCGATAGGCCAAAGCTCTTCCCCCAATTGTAGTTATAGATATAGTCACTTTTTCAAGGAGATCAGCATTTTGAGATCTCAGAGGTCTTCCTGGATGGTATGGAACAAGTAAATTTGTAATATATGCAGGAGCTAAGCCGTTATGTGCCTTATACGTCATGAGAAGGATTTTGTGTTTAGTATTCCTGGTCACATTTCTGACATGAAACAGAAGAAAAACCATATGTAAAGGACGTTTATCATGATGATGATTTTACATAAAACTGTATCCTTAAAATAGGAACATTAGGGGTGCACAATGACTTTTCCTTCAACCAAATTTTGTATTGTAGTCTGTGCTTGTCCTGTTTAGTGGCTGCTCCAAACCGCACTGTAATGAATATGCAGCAGTGTAGTAGACAGCAGTGTAGATGATGAAGATGGCCAATACCTCTTGTGGTGAGCCATATTTCCACAGTTTGTAGGAAGTATAACCTGGACCTTTTTGAGGATAGCATAGCGTTGAAGAAGTTGGATCTCCCACTTTAGATTCTGGGAGATGATGGATTCCTGAAACTTGAGAGTCTACATGTAACTGTTGGTCAATAGCAAGGAGACGTCTTGCCTGACATGTGTCCACGCCCTATAGTTTGAGAGAACAGCTATAGAGTGTTGAGTTCTAGGTTGTTCTAGGAGTTCTCCTGTCAGTCAGGAAGATGGAGAGCCAATGACAGATGGCAGGAAATGAACTGAGAGACTTTGTGGTAAGGATTTTAGGTGTGATAATCCAAAAAAGGTATGATAGTCCACAAACAGCACTGCAGCACAGGCCCCAGGCTTTTCAGGTGTTGCAGAATGAAATGCCAGACATGTTCACTGCATCATCCACTCCCACTTCCCTATAGACCAGACTGCAGGGGGGTCCAACTAATGACGTATGGTGATGTTTTTGAGATGAGGCAGTACTAGACATTCAAAGGACTTCATAGTGAATGAAGTCAAGGCCACAGGTCTGTAATCATTCAATGACATGATGGAGGGTTTCTTGGGAACTGGTTAGTAGCTGATTAGTACTACACCATCCAACAAAGTCTTCCACAAGGCTCTTGTACTCCCCTTTCCTGGCCATCTTTGAGACACCCAACAATTGCAGTGTCATCAGAGAATATCTGCATATGGTATGATTCAGAGTTGTACTTGAGGTTTGTGGTGTTGAAAATGAGGAGAGAGTGCAGTTGCACGTGGCTGTCATTCGGACATTTCAGAGTAGTCTAAAATGATATTGAGGCCAGGGGCGCCGCCAGACATTTTGGGCCCCATCAAAGATTAGAATTTAGGGCCCCCTCACCAACTAGCAATTTGTGTAATAGTAAAATTTTTAAGCGCAAGTGAAGATTTTTAGCTGGCACTCAACGCTTGTATTGACCTGATGGCACTTTCTTTCCTGTAGCATAACTTCAGTAAGTATGCTACATCATTTAAAATCAACAACTGTGAAAATTAACCCATAGGCTACTATAAAGAATAATCCATGGTTTCCTTCCTTTAATGAGCAACTGTTACAGAGCAGGGGGGGGTTTTTAAGATGCATTCTGGTGCATTTTAAAGGAATAGTTCACCTCTTTTTGAAAACTGGTTATTCACCCCCTTACATGGAGTAACATATGTGCATTTTGGTCTCAGTGCTTGTGTTTTCCAAGTAGGCCTATGGCATCTTACCTCACTCACGTCAGATGATGTACAGTTACGTAACTTTTGTCAGAGCACTTCCGCGCACCGATCTGATGTTGAAGCCCTTCAGAGCGATTTCAAGCCCAATATTTTCTAACCGAATAGGGCTGCTGGCTGCTGTAGAGGGTGTGACGTAGCGAAGAAGCAACTGTTTTGAATCCAACCAATCCAACAAACGTAACCAGCATCTTCGGTTGGTTTCGATGTGATTGGCTGAAGTGTACGTCAATTAAATTGATGGACAAGCCGTTTGTCCAGTTAGATTCAAGGATTTCTGGCTCCTGAAATAACTTGTCTATCGGTGACCATCAGATGTTCGCGCGTTAGCGCTACATCTGATGTGAGTGAGGTAATATGGCATCCCCAATTTTCCCCATTTTTTAGCTTTAGCTTTGCATAGGTGCTGGAATGTAATGTTGCCAGATAGCAAATCTTTGGCAACTTTACTTTCCAGCGCCTAAAGTAAAATTGGGGTTGCCTGACTAGGACAACGCATGCACTGAGACCAAAATTACATGTGTAAGTCCAGGTAAAAGGGTGAATTACCAATTTTCATAAAGAGGTGAACTATTACTTTAATTTTTTGTAAGATCACATAGCCTATAGCAATTAATTCAATGGCTTAGCTAATTCCATTGCATGTCATACAGTGCTCCATGAGGTAGGCTAATAGCCTACTGACAATTATACTGACAATGACCCTGACCAACTGTTGTAGTTCACATTTTCATTAATATTTATGCATTTAGCAGATGTTTTTATCCAAGTTGGTTAGTTGTCAGTCAGACATTGGAATCTTTTTTTTTTTTTTTTTTTTTTACAATTGAACCCAATGTGCAGTCAATTTTAAAATTTGAGACTTGTTTCACTGCACATCTCTGTACAATGAGCCATTTATAGTTTTTTCAATTTCAGTTTTCATGTAAATTGTTTTTGGAAAGTAGCCTATGTCTTAATCATTGGAAGACATAGCCTATAGACCAACTTGTAATTCATAATCTGCAGGAGTAGCCTAAATAGCACAGGGAATTCTCTGACCAACAAGCTACATCAGCTTGACTACAAAAACAGCTGAGAGAGAAAAACTCTCAGAGTTATTAAATCCAGAAGTGGGCTGCGCACCGACCGCGAGATCGCATCTCATTTTAAAATGCGTGTGCCGTTCGCTCTTAAATTTCTGCTGTTTGTCCCGTGTTTGGGGTAACAAGGCTTCATAGTTCATCAACACCATAAGTCTAATTTGGCAACTTCTTTCCACACTTGGCAAACAATGGTCACCAGCAGTTGCAACTGACTGAACACCTTGCAGCTGAGCAGCATTGTCAAAGCAAAAGCATTTGAAGGTGGACCGCTGGACGATTCGGACCATACCATTTGGTAAAAAGGGAGAGGGGTGAAACGACTATATAAAAAATAATTTGTGGGAAATATTATAGAATATCACAACAATGTTTAATTTGCTTAAGTGAAAAAATTAAATATTTCATTTCAAAAGTCTTCTCAAGCAAATACTATTTGAAGTAATACTAACAGCCCTGAAAGGGCCCCTTGGCCCTTAGAATCGTCCTAACCTTTCCCCCCCTAGCTTGAGGCTCTAAGCCTGTTGATTACAAACTTGAATTGAATTGAATCACTGATACCATAATTTTGGTTGAATTTTTTTTTTATAGAGTAACCTCTATGAGTATATAATTTGGTGAAAAGTATGACGTGGACTGATGACTGATAGGGGAATAGGTAATTGCAAGCAATGAAGTAAATATGAAAATATTTAGAAAAAGTGAGAAAATCGGCTATTTTTGTACAAAACTGATGAGAAATCATAATAGGATGTTTTAAGATTTTTCTTTTCAGTGGATGTTGTCAACACATGTGTTCTGTGCATCTGGAATGTATTTCCGGACAGGCACTGAGGATTTGAAGGGGAATTTTTTTTTTTTTTCACATTTTTCTGACGAATAATACACTGTATACACTTCAATGGGGACAAATTTTTTTCGCGATGTTTCCGGCAGAGCAGACCCTCCAATTATTGGTTGTTAGGGTCAAAATTAACAGAAAAAACACAAATAAGAAGTATAACAGACCATGTCCGGTTCAACCCATTTTTGAGACTTGAGACAAATGACTAATTTGTATTGTATAGTTCAACTACGCCTACTGTATAACTGAGTATGAGACATGGTTCTAATCATTAACATCAATTTTATGTTTTTAATTTTTAATTTTTAATTTTTAATTTCGGTGACAGGCGCTATGTCAAGTGTCACAGTCAAAGAGATTTCTCAGGAGGTAATTGATGGCTTTTGGAGACAGAAAGATAAGATATCGTCTCCAAGTCATCAAAGGGCCTTAGCTATGCACTGGAGGATTATATTAATAATTAAGAAAAGCTTTTACAGTTACAAGTTACACGCAACAATGTACAGGTCCCAGTGTAAAAATGATAAACCTCATCTCATTGCCATCGCCATTTCGGACAAGATAGAAGTTAACGTTAGTTTAGCTAGAGCCCTTTGGACAACCAGAGTACAAAAGCTAGAGTATAACAGACCAATGAACTCCCAGCAAACAGTTACATGATGAACAACGCAGCTAGGAGATAAAGTTGGGCAGAGACATTGGCTAGCGTTAGCTATCTTTCACTAACGTTAACGTTAGCTAACATTGATGTAGATGTTGTGGTTAACGTTAGGGACGTTAAAATAACTTTATGTTTCTTTCCAGCAAAGTGACAATAAGTTGGCTCAAATACGATGTTCACTTGCCTTAGAACAGATGTAGACATCCTTGTTAATTTTCAGTTAATGTTGTGGTCTGCTGCAAACCTTAACCAAAGCAGACACTTATGTCGGTTTAGATGAGGCTTGGGAGATGACAAAAAATACACCCTGTCGCCCAACCTCTCAGGATACCTAGTGTCTGAGTTGCTTGTACCCCTGGCACACATTTGGCCATTTAAAACTTAAAATATCGTGAAAAAACATATAAAACTGAACAAAAACTGGCTAACTGCAATGTATTTCAATGGACGTGCAAGCAGAGAATGTCCGAGTGTATTGAGAGCTATGCACGCTGTGATTGGCTCATCGTGTTCGAGGGCGTGGTTTAGCCATAGGTCAATTGGAGAAGCACACGGGAGCACAGCACCCAAGAAAGGACGCCACAACCTCAGGGTTCACCTGCCTCTCCGTTTTTGTCACTCAGCTCCTGAGGAAACAGAAGGGGAATAAATAAATAAATGAAGAATAAAACAAACATAGGCTACATACACACGCACACACACGTAACTCAAAATAAGTGTTGGCCAATCAATGGGATCAGCTACAATGGGCTCCCACCACAGATAAAGCAATAAACAATATAGGACAAAATGTACAAGACAAATGAAAGACAAAAACAATAAACAATGAACAAAAGGTGTGACGCTAACTGCAGATGGTCACTGGTGATCTGCAGTTGACAAAAGCACTCCCACCAATGCAGAACAAAATATCAACCAAGATCCCTAATACTGATTACCATTCAAGCATACATTCACACCATCTCAAACAAACATAATCGTTCAAAAAACAAAACAAAACAAACTAGCAGTGTTGCACTGCTCAAGGGAACAGAGATGACATACAAACAGTGGGCCTTATAGTTCATCGCTCCAACCAAACACGTCAATGGCACGTCAGGGCATTCAGGCCTGAGGTGGAAGACAAAGTGCAGCAAACAGCAGTAAAGATCCACACCATCAGCCACTGAGCCAAGGCCACAATTCCTAAGAGATACATGCTATGTTCCGAGAAAGAAGCAGATTGTTCAAGCATTCAAATAGCAGACACAAAATCTTCTGTGTCGGGCACTCGCTAGTTGTAGCCAGTGCTCAACTACAGAAAGCAGAAAGTTCATATTGACAAGTATGTCATGCTCTTACCTATTATATAGCCCTTAGGCCTATGTAAGTTACTGGTAAGTAGGCAACTGGCTGGCTCAGGGATTCATAGGGACAAATAGGGTTGTGTAGCCTACTTATAACACTTTAAAACATTAATCAATTGTTTTTCTGACTGGTTATACAAAAATATATGCACCCCCCCCCCCCCCCCCTCTCTCTCTCTCTCTCTCTCTCTCTCTCTCTCTCTCTCTCTCTCTCCCCACAAACACACACTCACACATTCACAACCCACAAGCTGAGGGATTTTCGCTTGTTTTCTCTGTTTTCTTCTTCCAGGGCACAGCATCCCTTCTCCAGAGACCTTATGGTCCTCACTGGGTAACCATGGTAACTGCAGTTATGGCTGTGTCCTGTTTGTGAGATTTAACACACAACTGTAGAATGATGTACTAAATCTGTTTGGAGTATCTAACCTATACCAACACTGAATGCACATTAAGATGATGACTGAATGCCAGACTCACTCAGTCCATCCTCAGTCGAGGACAAGAGCAATAAAATAAAAATATTAATGAGTTGAATTCTCTATTAGGCTATGCAGCCTAATACTCAGTACATAGCCTAAGTGTAACATACTGGAAGGCTGTTTAGATTGTAATTTTGTGCTTGACTTGCACACAAGCAATGAAGCCCAACAATTACTTTTCAAATAATTTGGTTGATAAAACACCAACATTCTGATCTTCTTACATGTTTTGGGATATGATCGCCTTCCCTTTTGTATCCATTGTGAGCATACAAAGATTTTTACACATTTTTCTGTGTGGATCTGAATATGACTCTTTCTTAAACCACAGGTCAACTGATAGGGACCTGGCCCAATTCCTTACTCCCTGGACTGTGACTTAAAGTGTTAAGTGCTAAAGGCACCTCAATGATTGAATTTTGTGCAACGTAGACCAAGTTTGCGAAACGGCAGCTAACACTAACAGAATGGGGCATGTCAAAACGAAACTTAATCAATTTGGTTTCGTTTTGTCATGATTGACACTCTGGATTGATTCACTCTGGATAATTCCTTTAATGTCGAAGTAATAACGCAATTCGGCCCATATTTTGTTGTCCAAATATCTTACATGTTTTAATTCTTTGTTGTTTATGTGTTTTTACCTAAAACTTTGTAGCACTTTTTTGCCCAAAATGAATTTCTCTATGGGGACAAAAAAATAAAATAAAAATTATATTTTGTATAAAAAATATTTTGTATATTGTATTCTATTCTATACCATGCATCCCAACAGCCACTATTCTTTTCTGTCTTACTAGTTGTGTGTGTGTGTGTGTTTCTGTGTTAAACCTAAGTTAGTTAGAACATAGTGTTTCTTACAATACATCAATGTTTAGGATAGCTTCCATAGGCTTTATCTGTCCCCATTTCTCAACCAGTAATGTGCTGATGAAAGAATCAAGCCTGATTCTGTCTGTCCAGAATCAGGCTGTCTGTTCTGTCTGTCTGTTCCCAAGTGCTCACATAGCTGATGTCATTTTTCTGTGAAAGCTTTTGTTTCTGTGTTTATTTCTAATAACACATAAGTGTTTTTTTATGTTAATTGGTTACACAAAATTTCCCTCAAGTTAACTTGGCCTGCCTGTTGAAAAGGCAAGTAAGCTATTACCAGGTGTGTGGTGACAGATCATTACTCAGGCCATGGCTTGCTGGGCCGAGGAGGTTTGGACCATCTGCCATGTCATGGTGGCAGGATAGATTACTTAACCCTCATCCACCACATGGGCTGGAGCTAGACATCATGGATTCATTATTGATTCTTGATAAACAGTTGAACAGCAGTGGAATTCATTCAACTGAACTTCATTTGTTTGATGCAAAGAAAATTCATGTTCATTTAGATGGAAGACATTAATTTAAAAATTATGAACTAAACAGCCCCTATAAGATAACAAAGCCTTTTCTCAGAATACCAACAAGAAGACAGACTAAAATGGATCCTAGTTCCTAATTCATGAAAACAATGAAACTCCCAAATTAAAGACTGGGCACTAAAATACTAGTTCAAGTTTAAGATGTCATATGACATGGATACTGATAATTTTCTCTTTTTTTAACCTGATCCAGCTAATATCCACAGTTAGTTATGCCACCAATTCTATTGGCCATCTCCCATCTTGAGCTGTGCCCCAAAAGCCCTGGGAGAGGTGTTATTACTGGCCACCAGGTGTTGAGGGCCAAGGCTGAGGTCA
>JAODXP020008844.1:0-12275 GCA_027497455.2 Sardinella longiceps
ATAATGTGGGAACAGCAGTTCTTTGGTTACTATACAGTCATATTGATGTAATTAATACTGTCACAGTATTTCAATGTACTGATGTCATTAGGTATTGTATACTGGCTTCAAAGTACATCCGCTATAGACTCCACTTTCTGTTCTTACTTGGACTTCACAGCATTACTATAATACACCTCAGGGTACTTGGGTTCCTCAACAAAAATTTTCTAGCAACCAATCGTCAATCAGAAAATTAAAGCAGAACCAATAGCTTTTAAGTTCAATTTTCCTGTCCAATGGCAAAATATATAGGCCTACGCCTCTCAGATACCTTGCACAGAGTGAAGTCTGAACATGCAGCATGATGCAAGATTCCTTCTTGTCTTCCATAACAACACAAATAAGATGAGAGGTGTGGTGCCAAGACAAAATTTATTTGAAAAAGTATAAAAAGCAGAATAGAAAAAAAATGCAAGAATTCAAGCAATAAAGAACATTTGTGCATAAAATATTACCCATGATAAATTCTGCTTATAAACAAGAAAATAAAAATATAAGTCATCTTCACAGCTTTTATCTTTCAAGTAGGGTCATGATATCCTTGACTTATCACCTTCACAGCTTTTATCTTTCAAGTAGGGTCATGATATCCTTGACTTATTACCTTTTTCAAACCTCTCTTTGTTTATTTCACTGTCTATTTCTTAGAACCATTAATTTCAAGTTCTTGAATGTTTTTAACGTATCTTTATAGTGTATTAACTTTATATTTATTGTGCTGATAAATATATTATTATATTATATTTAGTGTGAAGAAGATTCAATCAAGATACAAAGGATCTCTATCCCCCTTTAAATGATGACTGGCACTTAGAAAGATAAACACTGTAAAAATATCAAGGATTTCTCTTGTTTTAGCCCTTTCATGCATTGAATGGGTAATATTCATAAATAAAAAAAATCATGGGTATAGTTCATAAATCTTAATTCATTAACATATAGATTATTCATGTTAATGAATATTATTAAAACAACATTTGGAAAATCATTTTCCACTATGCTTGTTTAATATTTCATAATAGCCAGCATAATCTGACTTGGTTCAGAGTTTTTTTCAGTTTCCTACAACACTGTGTTGCACACACAGTGCCCTTTTCATCTAAAAAATGGAATAATGAAATAGGCTGAAACATTGTGGTCACCCTGCTGCTAAGTAACAAATAAAAATTAAAACTGTTAAAATTAAATTCTTTCCCAGCCTGAACCTTTTAATACACACCACCAATGGAAGAGTGTGGTGTTCACAATATAATATAGTATATTATATATATAATAGTTCATTGCAATAAATAAAAATATTTCAGTAGGCCTACATGCATTCTACTCAAATTCTTAGGCTATACAAAATGGGTAAAAATATCTAATTATGGATTGTTATTATTATGCCTGTTTCACTGCCTGTCGCACTGGAAAGATGAGAAGATTAACTACTGTAATACTGTGACTTAACTGGCCTTTTAGTCCTAGCCTTTGAATGTGTGAAGCGCAAGCCACACCATACTCAGTATGTGTTTGAAAGTACATACAGTAATAAAAGATGAAAACAAACCTGGCTTTTTGACTCTTGGTTTTGTCACTGTATCAACATCACCTCCGAAGTAAGCAAGTAAAGGACAGACTGCTGTGATTTGGCGTTAGCAATTGGGCCTATAGGCTATCATCATGAACATTAAGCAATATAAACAGTAAGCAACATAAAAAATGCACAAAAAAAGAATAATTAAAAAAAGGAAAGAAAAGCTTTTGGTCTAATTAGCTAATTGCGCAGACGTCTTGTCACCATATGATGTTGTTCATTATTCCTGTTGGAGAAAATCACATTATTTAAAAGGAAGTATGTTGAAACACCAGATAGATCATAAAATTCATGAAGATGGATTATTAGTGGTGGGGGGAATTAGGATTACTCACTTCAACATCTATTGCCCAGTTAAACCTCCATCCTCTGTCCACGGCAACAACTGAATGCAATACACAAAGACAGAGTCACAGGATGTTTCAGAAATCCTCCAAGTGTAATAATAATAATAACCAGAGCGTATGATGGAAAATTACCCAGGATAGCGTGCAGCATCACAGCATTCCACCCAAGACAAAGATGGTGGTAAGGATCTGTGCATACAGGGGCAGTGCTATGGGACAGACAGAAGTACATGGCAGATGAGATGTAGCATATGACTTGGCGAGGGGGCTCAAGGGCAGGTGGTCCCTGAAAAACATTTTTTGAGCAAAGTGGTCCTCGGTCTGAAAAAGTTTGAGAAACACTGGTCTAGAACAATGCAATTGAAACATGATTCCGTATTCTCTCACCTGGCTCTCACGCCTCCAACTTCCGCGTTCAGTAGTAACAGATAGCTGGCCAGTTCCGATTTATTTTGACATTGTAGTGGCAATAAGTCCTCAAGATCATGGATGTTAATGTCATGTACCAATTTTGTAAAGGTAATTCGAAAGTAGGGGGGGAGAATAACAAACACGTTCCGATGCTGTTGAACTTCAAGCTGTTGAACTACAAGCGCTCTAAACTGTGTGCTGATTGGCTAAATCATACGCAAACCGAGCTTGCCGGGCTGGGCCAGACTACTGTGCGAGCCGAAATCTTTGGGCGGAAGTGCATAGGATGGCGTCACCAGGCTAGAGGATTCATACAATATGTACATATCTCCCCATTTATGTGCATTTTAACTGCCCTTACTGTCTGAAGACAACACCAGCATGATAGTCGAGTGAAGGGACTTCACCCTTTTCCCCCTAAGCGTACTCACCGCTACTGTCATTCACCACCTGCACCCTCACCTTTCTATAATTGGAGCATCCTGTACAAGTGCAGGTTTGAACCACGACTTAACAACTCCTTTGTTCTTGGCAGGCAGCCTATCACTTGAGATCCTGCTCTGCAAGTGCATTCCTGGAGTGTAAGTTTATGTTTCTGTTCCATTCAATTTAAATGCTTTAACAATATTTGCCTGTTAGTGACGACCATTAGGCCTACGTTTAATTGTTTAGAATGCACATTCTGCGCAATGTAGGCTATTCCGTTTATCAGATTTGTAAGATGTATGTTGCATATGTATTTTATTTCTCTATGGAATATGTATGTAGTCTATTGCTGGTATTGACTATGGGAACTGGCGATCCATGATTTGTTATGTTTCCTGTTTATTGAAGACGACCCTTTGTACCTCATCTCATTTTCATCGAATCATCAGTAAACTACAATGACTACATTTCTGTCTGGGGCTTGTGTTTGATCAGCACAGCCCTAAATATATTTATCAGGACGTACAGTAGTGTTCAAGATCCTATTGCAGGGATTGGCATGTGGGCCTTAATTTGCCCGCCTCGGTCCTACAGTAACGTTAACGCAGGTTAAATTTGCAAATAAGTGCTTCCTCAGTTTTAAGGTGCTTTCAGATAGCACACAGTAACTGCAACGCTGTATGCTGACCCCTAGGATTTGAGTGTTTGATAATATTGTCATTAATTCATTTAGGATTGGAGGCATCTTTTCTGTCCTGGTTGTTCTACAAGTGACTAACATTTTTTATTTTTGTGTTAGTGTTTGCAATCAGGATGTGAGGGGGATGCTAAGCAATACAGGAAAGAGTGCAGGAAAACTACCCTGGCAAGCCATTCTATTTGCCGCCACTGGAGTAGGCCTACATTAGAGAACGTTAGATTTCTAGGTAACAGGAAAACATCATGGACCTTTAAAAGGGCTTTGCTTTAATGGCCTACCTTTGTTGGCTGAAGATCTTGGGGTGGACTGTGTTGTATGCTTGATTTCATCCACAGAGCAACTGCCTATAGTAAATAGATGTCTGAATCAGTTCATTTCGTTTGATTAAAGTAGGCTAATAGTGACCATGAAAATCATGACCATAAAAATGATTTACCTTTGCAGGAGGCTTTATACTCTTTCAACGGTTCCTATTGCAATAGAAAAAGTATATCATTACATTATGCCCATTTGGAATGATTTCCCAATATAAATTAACCTAAATAATGAAAGTAATGAAAATGAAAGTAATTACATTTTTGACACCACCACATTCCAATGCTGCTTTCGCATCAGGGATGCATGTTTCCATGTAGAGCTGTCCCTTACCATTGACCACTGTCAATCCTTCTCCGTGAAGTGGGTGGCCCTAATAACGTTCAGATCATTTAGAATTTGGGTTTTCCAAAAGAGAAATAGAGAGACAGATATGTGTGTACTTACCTCTCCATCGGTTACTTCAAGCTGACATTTTCCATCAGCTTCAGCATCAATCTTTATGGTCATACCTGCTTTGCCTGGTTCTTGACTAATGGTGCATTTCATTGTAGCTGTGGCAGCTATCAAGGAAGTTAAGAGAACACAGCCTACAATGAGAAGGGAAAAAAAGCAGTCCAGTGAGATATTGGACTCATGCTTAAAGGTGTGTGTGTGTGTGTGAGTGAGAGAGAGAGAGAGAGAGAGAGAGAGTGTGTGAGAGAGAGAGAGAGAGAGAGAGAGAGAAGGCTATTTCTCTCACCTTCCCTCTCAACCATTTGAAAAAAATACATACAGAGAGCACTAGTTTGTCATTTAGCTAGAATTCATGAGTAGACTTCAAATCACATAGGCTACTTCACTCTCGACAAGTGTCCTAACTGCTCAATTACTTTAGGTTGCATTGTGCAGCAGAGTAGTTCGCATCGCGTGCTAGTGTATCACCGAGAAAAAAAACGCTCGTTGCACTGGATAGGACCAAAGTGTTTCTGGCTATAGCCAGAGACTCTTGGAAGAAGGACTTTGCTGTAGCTCTCCAGCAATCGGCAACATAAAAAAACAGCCATCATACTAATCAACAATGTGACAAATGCAGGCCAGACCTTATTTAATAATATTTTATACATTATCTTTCTCATGAGTGTCGTTAGGCTAATGAAATCACTTACAGTATTTCGAAGTACGGCACATCTCGGTCAACTCAGTTCCTGAACAAACAGCCACCAGCATGGGTTACCGGTAATATTATTATGACCGCCGCTGCGTAGCAAGCGTAGCGGTCATATAATGATTGTCAAAGTTTTTTTTTTTTTTTTTTTTTCTTTTTTTTTTTTTTTTTTTCTCCCGTCATCTACTTCCTGAATTTTTGGTCAACGATTCCCGGGACACCGTAACACCGGGGCACATGAAACTTGGTGGGCATGTAGCCCCTGTAGACTTTTACGGAAAAATTTCGTTTGGTCCCCGGGGGCCACTCCATCTTTGCGCTGCGCCCCCCGAAACCCCAAAAATGTAGTTTTTCCTAAAAAACTACCTGACCCGTGATATTGAGGATGATGAAATTTTTATGGAATGTTGGTCTCAAGAGCCCACATCAACTTAGCTCATAACCAGTCATTTGTGATTTGCCCCCCATGGTAAAAAATTAAAATGCAATATTATACGGCTTTAATTGCCCCTATCTTTAGATCAGATGTTAGGAACTGCACCAAATTTAATGTGTATGATGAACCTGACATCCTGTGGGAATATGTCAAGTTTTGTGGAATTTCATCCATGGGGGGCTATAAAACAAATGAATTTATATGTACATTTAATGACTGTACAATTACTGACCTGTAGATGGTGCTATTAAGCCAAAGCGTTACAGGTTTGGGGTGATAGGCCTGTCAGTTCAGTTCAATAAGCTTTATTGGCATGAATGTAAAAAAAAATACAATATTGCCAAAGCATTAATGTATAATAATGACAATAATAATGAGAATTACAATAGTAAGTAGTGACTAAATAAATAAAATGCAACTTAAACAAACATATGGAATAATAATAATAAAAAAAAGATAAAATTAAGAAAAAGCACTGGTGGATATTTTGATGATGGTCATGTGGACTCTACCCTTAAAATGTGGCAAGACTGTAAGTAGTCTGAGGCTATTTGAGTAAAAGTATCAACTTCCCCCAGGAGGAATGGTAGTTTCAGTTTATTTTCTAAGTCAATAAATCCAGGACTGATGTTTTCTATGGCAAGCCGTTCAGGGAAAAAACCTTGAATGAAACTCTGAATATATTGAATGAAGTCCTGAATATATTGAATGAAACTCCGAATATATTGAATGAAAGAAAACCTTGAATATATTGAATGAAGTCCCGCATATATTGAATGAAACTCTGAATATATTGAATGAAGTCCTGAATATATTGAATGAAACTCCGAATATATTGAATGAAACTCTGAATATATTGAATGAAGTCCCGAATATATTGAATGAAACTCCGAATATATTGAATGAAGTCCCGAATATATTGAATGAAGTCCTGAATATATTGAATGAAACTCCGAATATATTGAATGAAACTCTGAATATATTGAATGAAGTCCCGAATATATTGAATGAAACCCCGAATATATTGAATGAAGTCCCGAATATATTGAATGAAACTCCGAATTATATTGAATGAAACTTGCCTCATCTGAGGTCAGTGCCAGTGGCCATCTTATGTGTGTCACCAGTATGGAAATGCCCATGACCAGGCAGTACCGCTTGGGTGGAGTGAATGAGTAAATGAGGCAAAAATATTAAATAAATTATAGTTTTATTAATCATTTCATTGTTTGCAGCTGCAAGGTAAAATAGTTTAGTTAAGTCACAGTCAGTTATTTTGGCCGAGTAGTAATCCAGCTGCGTTACCACCTGTACAGCACAGGAAGAGGCGACGATCCCACTGAAGGTTGGCGTAGCAGTTAGCTAGCGGTGGCGATCCCACTGAAGCAGCGACGATCCCACTGAAGGTTAGCGTAGCAGCTAGCTAGCGGCGACGATCCCACTGAAGCAGCTACAAGTGTCGACGATCCCACTGAAGGTTGGCGTAGCAGCTAGCTTCAGTGGGATCGTCGCCGCTTCCTGTGCTGTTCACTGGTGGTAGTAACACGGCTGGATTAATTACTTCTCAGCCAAAATAACTGACTGTGACTTATCTAAACTATTTTACCTTGCAGCTAAAATTATTTATTTAATATTTTTGCTTCATTTACTCATTCATTGCCAACCACTCCACCCAAGCGGTAGGCCTACTGACTGGTCACAGGCATTTCCATACTTGTGACACACATAAGATGGCCGCCGGCACTGACCTCGGATGAGGCAAGTTTCATTCAATATAGAGTTACAAACAAGTTGACAAGCATCATATATATGCAGAAAATGTGCAGAACTGAGCGGCGGTCATATTTTGTACCGCCACGCGGTACATCTAGTTACTACTGCTCTCCTACTACAGCAGTAGCCGGCTATAAACACTAGGAGGAGGCGCCTACTGCTGGTGACTAGGCGCCTCCTCCTAGGGTTACTGCTGGTGACGACACGGATATACCGGTAACCCATGCCAACCCATGCCGGAACCGCCTCCTCCTAGTGTCGTCACCAGTAGTAGCCGGCTATAAATAACTTTCAACCAGAGAGGATTTAAGCGAGAGAGAGTTCCCGAGCAGTTTACAGATCTAGAACTAGGCTATTTGAACGGCCCGTCTCTCTCATCATCAAATGACTTTGTCAGTAAAATGAAAGTCCTGCTATCAACCAGCAAATGAAATGAACCGCTTGAGAAAGTGAAGGGGAAAAAATAAAGTCCGAGCATTGGTGAAAGTGAAAGCATGTCGGCTTCATTGCATGTATGAGAGGGGCACTCATCACTGTCAAAACGGAGAAGATGAACGGAATGTGGTTGTTAATCGCGGAGTAGACATAAATGAATCAAAACGCATTTCTCCACTGCCCTACTCATATCTTCCTAAATTGATTCGTTAATTTTACTGAAATTCGTCCTTTTTTCCCCTGCGGTGTGCAGGCTATGGAGAGTTAGCCTTCTAACTTGGGTGTTGGTGCAGAAAAACTCCTAATTAATGACGTATGAGACGCATTGGTAGGGAACATCCGATCTATCTGTTTAGACTGCCATCACATCAACACATATCTGATACGTATCTGATTTATGACCACATATGACAGAGGCCTGGATCTGATCTGGACAAATCAGATTCCATGTGACTTTTTTCTGTTTACACTGTCGTCAAACACATCGGAATTGTGCCACATGGGAGCAAAAAATCGGATTTGTACTGCCAGTGTAAACACAGCCAAAGTCAGCCTACAGATGCGCCCAGGCTATCTTAGCTGACTATTAGCCCATTCAATGTAGGGTAGGCTACTGTTTTTTTATGTTTTATGTTATGTTTATGTTTTCATGTGAAAAATAATATAAATAGTCTTTAGAAGCTGTTGAGAAAATCACAAAATTTGAATAGTTTATAATAGTTGAAAGCCTAGCTGGTACTAAAGATCTTTCAACAGAGACCGCTTGAATCCTTTCTGCTGCTCTCTCTATTATCCGTAGTCTACAGAACCATTACACCATTAGACTATTGGGATTAATTCACCTTTTTCACCTGGCCGCCATATTCCGAACGAAAACGAGGCTCGGGTGGTAAACTAGAGTGCTGATGAAACGTTAATTTAATTCAATTCAATTTTATTTGTAGAGCGCTCAAATACAGTGCATTGTCTCGCGGCGCTTTACAGACAGTATGGGAAGCATCCATGAGAAACAGGGGCAAGGAAAAACTCCCTTCGCTTTATAGATAATAATTAATAATTTCTCACAGATGCCGGACAGAAAATCTACTGCTGGTCCCCTCTCTTACTGTTGGTCAGGTGAAAAGTTGGGCAGATGAGGGGCATCCCATAAGTTTTACCACACAAGCCTCGCTCTAGTGCCTCATAGTGATGTAGGTGAAAAAGGTGAATTAGGCCAGACACTGCCACCCTGCATGTGATCATGTTGTGTTATGCCAGGGTATGGGTATGTGAGTACGTGCACATACTGTATGCATGTGCCTTTGCCTCTACAGACTTTCTTGAATAGCAGTGAGTGGAAAGGGTGCGTTTCATGTCAAAGGGAGCCTCACAGCACAGTTGTAAAACAATGATACAGACAGTATTTTAAAATGATACACGTTTTATACATCTAACACATGTTGAAACTACAATCACCCAGAAGAAAAAAAGGACTGCCTCCCCCCTTGCCTCCCTCTGTCTCTTAAGTTTAAGTTCAAGTTCAAGTTGAATTTATTGTTGCATATATTTCCATATTACAAAGAGCAAAAAACTTATGTCCCTCACCCCTTCACAATAACTAATAATAAGTTAAATAATACAAATATAAAAAGAGAAAGGTCATCATAACCTAACATACACTAAAACATACTATAAAAAACAAACACTGAGACTGACACTCATTTAGAATGTAGCCGCAATCCCCCCTGCCCCACACATGCCCGTCTTTTTCTCCTCTCTCTCTCTCTCATACACACTCACTCCCTCACATACACACACACACACACACACACACACACGTCCGTGCACACTAATTCCCCTCTCTTTCATCCTCTATCCCAACCACTCATTCACACATACACTTGCACTGACACACACATACACACACAAACTTCCCTCACTGTATCCATCTCACACCTCACACACGCATATCCAAATAGTCGACACCCATTAAATGAACCAAATGAGTGATTTATTTACATTTACTTATTTAACACACATTGACATTGTGCACACTTCAAAAGTCTTGTAGCTCTCTCCAACTCTCCCCTGCCCTTCCTCCTCCCCTCTGCCACACGTCTACTTCCATTTGCCCTTCAATTCGTCTCTCTCTCTCTCTCTCTCTCTCTCTCTCTCTCTCTCTCTCTCTCTCTCTCTCTCTCTCTCTCTCATATGCTTACTCACTTGACACTTGACTCCACTTCACTGCAACCACTTCCTGTTGCCTCTCTTGTTTACTGTCATGAATCAAGTTTGAATCAAGTTAAACCATAAATCACATTATGACCGTCCCAATGCCTATGCGCTGCTCTTTTTTCATCTGAACCATGTGAACTTGAGAATTTAAACAACAAATGGGTGGATGACAAATAAGCCTGAAAAAGGATTTTTAAAAAACTTCAAATATCATCCCTAAAAAGTGTTTCTATGTGTTGCTGTGAGTCTAAACTTAACCAATACGTAGATATTTTTTAAATTTTTTAATTAAAATAAGTATTTATATATGAATTTGTCAAGGTAGTGTCATATGGTGTGACACTTAAAGAATTTGATATAAAATAATAATTAGGTATTTTTTTCTTCTTTAATTTACGTCAATGTTCTTTTTAATCATGTTTGCTTTGATATGCAACATTCGCTTGTGAATATTTAGGATGAAAACTTAACATTTGACAAGTTATTATGTCAAGGAGGAGAATGGTCTGAAGTCTAACCAGATATTTTAGCGTATTTCTGAGATTCTTTGTCAAAAGTTGCTCAAAATTCTTGAGATTCTTGCAGATGTCATTTCCTTTCTACACTATTGATTTTGTCATGATTTGTCAGTTAGAAAGTCTTTTTTATGACGTTTTCTATGATTATTTGATGTCACACCAAATGACATGGTGTCACACCATATGATGAAATGCACCAAACCACAATGTGTCGGCAAAAAAAAAGGTATTTCATGAAAATTAAATCATTAACAATGAATTTTGAAGTCCACTGACAAGAAATTTAGGAATAACAATCTATTTTTTAAATGCATATTACATGTGAAACATGGTGACATGGGGAAAAAATGGGAAAGGGAAATATAAATTGTACAGATCCTATCCTTATCACAGATTTAATATATTTCATATATGATTTTTAAATTGAACTTGTGTTTTTACATATATTTCAATATAAAAATGCATTTTGGTCATAGAGTGTGACTGAAAAAATAACACATGTACAATGGCACAATGTAACAACAATGTAATAACAATGTCACTCCATATGACATCAGGAGCGGTTTCTGACATAGGCGACATGGGCGGTCGCCCAGGGCGGCATCGCGGCAGGGCGGCATCACGGGCTCTCCGAAGTTTTTTTTTTTTTTTTAATTATTATTGCGCACGCGAGCGTCGAAAATTACAATCGCGGGTGATCCGGTTTTGCTTCATTGTCTTTTGGAAGCTTTGGTACGGGTATATCTGCGCCTATAATAGAAGTATTTGGTATCAAATTAAAGTAGACAACCAGACGCATGCATTGGTGCCACTTTTAATGTACTTGCTTGAGAATGAGGGCATTCAATTTCAGTGTAAAGATCGCCCCCCATTTTGAAACATCTTTATCTAGTGTTATAAACTTGGCTGCTGGATAAGGTGTTCGCCCAGGGCACCAAAGAGGGTAGGACCGCCCCTGTATGACATAGTGTCACTCAATATGACATTTTGACAGTTTATCTAATTTATTAGACAACTAAATACAGCTAGATATTATTTAGCATGCAACTGACCACATGGCAGCAATGCTTTCTAAGAATTCATAAAGAAGATTTGTGAAAAATAATTATTTTTATTGCAAATGATGTCACGCCATAAGACACAAATTTTTGGCCACTATTGATGATCTCGGCTATGGAGCTTTTTATACAAAAATCTAAAAGGCAGACCTGACCTCCTGACCATGCCGATCACTCCTGACATGCTATTGTAACTTCCTGATTAAGCAGGGTCCGTGACATGGCAGTGATGTCCAAATTAATGCCCGTTGAAAATATAAAATATAGTGTCACACCATATGACGTCCATTGTATGGACAAAATATATTTGATTAGAACTTAGTTGGACGTTATGCATGGGCATCGAAACTTTCTGTGGTTATAGAAAACATCCAATTATTTTATTTGCCTGGTAAAAGTTTTAAGTATTTATATTTTATATGGATATGTACTCTAATTAGGAAAGTCACACGCATAGTGGACAGTCACACCATTTGACATTTGTTATGTTTGGATCATTGTTTTATGTCAAAATTTAAATACAACACCAACAATTTTAGTATGCAGGAAGTTGATCCTATCAGACCAACAACATTTCCATATAATTTCTTAACAATTACCATTTATTTATACCTGTGTGACAAAAGGACAGTCCTGAATTTTGCTATCCGTCATCCACCCAAATCCATTCGGTGGTCTAACTAGCAATTAAGCTACAAGCAGCAACAGGCAGCTAACCGGTCACGAAAAGCATAGCAAAACCGGTCATACCATCAGAAAGCAAACCCATGGAGAATTAAAGCCGCAAGCGGCGATGACGGGCCCTCGCACAAGGTGCACCGCAAAGAGCGCATATCGCAGCAATGGTACACAGTGAAGGCACATTCAGTCGGAACAG
>JAODXP020008845.1:0-2500 GCA_027497455.2 Sardinella longiceps
AATGAATGCCTTTCAGTAAAATAAATAAATAAGTTATTTAACGCCTGATCTTTTGTTTTAGAAGAATTTCTTTAGGAAGATTTAGGCCCGGTATCCCCTAGCAATGTTTTCACTCAGGATCTTTTCCCATCACTAAAGTAATCAGTGTAGGTTGATCCACATAAAATTAATCAATTCTGCATTAGTAAAATACTTCATGAATTAAATAAAAGCAGGACCTCAAGAACCAATTTCAGAAACCTCTTTGGAGGATGTTTTCTTTTTGTTTCTTTGTTTGTTTCAGTGTTTGTTTTGTTTTGTTTGATTAGCTTATTATTTCTGTCAGGCATCACTTACTGGATTCTAATCAAAACTCTTTGGGGTGGAACTTCAATGAATTCTGGGTAATTATGAGTGACATCATCATTGGCGTGGTGGGAGGAGTGTGTCCGTGGCATGTGTGTATGTACAATACATGTGCAGATGCAAATGTATGGGTAATGTAAAACAACTGTATTGCATCATATGGTCTATGTGTACTTAGTGTGTAGGTCACTGGTCTCGCCCAAGTGTGTGTGTGTGTGTGTGTGTGTGTGTGTGTGTGTGTGTGTGTGTGTGTGTGTGTGTGTGTGTGTGTGTTTTCTACCCTCATTCTCTGTCACCATCCCTGGGCAACCGTGAGAGAGACTGGTGTGTGACTGGCATTTAAAACACCAATGCTGGCTGTGCCCCTAAAAGCTTATGACTCAGACACTTATGACACACACACACACACACACACACACACACACACACACACACACACACACACACACACACACACAAAAGAAAGCTAATTCTACTTCTCCAAATTCTGACACACATAGGTATGTGCGTACGTGAGCGCACACACACACACACACACACACACACACACACACACACACACACACACACACACACACACACACACACAGTGAGAGATGGAGAGAGAGAGAAAGTCAAAATTCAGAGTCTACGCTTCTTCTCAAATTCAAAAACCATGTCCCCCTAGTCCTCCCGCACCTTGTTTAGTGGGAACATTCGCAAGGCGGCTTGATAAATGAAAACAACCCAGTCAGTTCCACCGAGCCATAAACAATTTCAGCCAATCAACATGCTGATTAAGGAACCCAGAAGCGAGGCATGTCATTTCACTGCCAGTCGAGCTCATCAGACATCATAAATTGGTGAAACCAAATAGCAAAAAGGAACAGCATGCAAATGCAACAGAAACAGACTATCAAAGATACACAGTCACACCTTACATTGCTCAATAACAATTGTTTTTAGGTACGTTCCCATTAGCTGTTAGCTATTAAAATCATGATAAGCCACTTTGGAGCTCATGGCTTTTTAAAAGGTAGAAAGGTTTGTCCTCAAAAGCCAAACTCCTTTGTAAACCTATCTGATTGTATACACATCTTTGATTTCAATTATCGGTTACACTTTATTTAAAGGTACCGTCCGAAGACTGACATGACACTGTCATACTATGACATGACATTGTCATGAAGTTATGAACTTTATACACCTGTCATGACTTCTGTCATTAAGGGCCCTATCTTGCAGGCGGCGCACCATGCCTTCGTGACTCGCGCAAGCTGTCATTGCTATTTTGTGCGAGCGCATGGTTCGTTTTTCTGTCAAGTAATTCACGTTGTCTAACTAGCAAGTGACTTTGCGTCCTCGGAGGTGTGTCGAAGGTGTGGCTAGGCGGACGCAGACGCAGAAAGGGATCCGCCAGTGACTGGAAAAAACCTGGTCATTCGTCAGTCACGCATTCCTGAAATGCTATGGACGCACAACGCAATAGGTAATGCAGTCCTTGTTCCAGCATAACAATGACGGCCACAACAATAATTATTACAATCGGAAAATCATTATGATGCTCAGGAAGATGTGGTTAACCACAATTTATTAGCCTGTAACAGAAAACGAGTGAGGATATAAGAAGGGGGACGTTAAATGGAGAATCAAGTTTACTTTCGCTTTCGAATGAATATTCCGAGATATCTATCGGGACTAAATCAGCTTCCTTCGTGTCTTGTGCAGCCTGTAGACATCAATTTAATATTATCATACCCATTACGGCTCTAACTATGACTAGACCCGACGTGTGAGCTTGCTCGGTATTCAATATTTTAATTTCTTTAAATGCCCAAGGAGGAGATCAGCTGGTGTGATAGCAATTCACCAGGCGCTTTGCGCTGTTCGTTCTTAAAGGCAATGAGAGATTGATCTGTCATTGGTTATGCCTGTGTTACACCCATAACACACCCATGATTAATTAGGCATCCTAAGTCCAACCTTTTTGGACTTTGCGCCGAGCGCGAAGTTCATTTTCTGCGCTGTGAAAATAGCAAAAAGCCGCCGACACGCCCCCAAAACCATATGCGCCATCCGCCAAACAACAGTTGACTTTGCGTCATCAAAATAGGGCCCTAAGTGTCACCCGGTATTTGTCATGGTTAGGGTTAGTGTTAGGGTTTATGACAGATTC